>BMAV01019516.1:0-12686 GCA_019973955.1 Trichonephila inaurata madagascariensis
AGAGAGAGTGACTTAATCAATATTGACTTTATTCAAAAATGAGTTTTTAATTACTTTTCTTTAATTACATTTTTATTATTCTTTTCATTTGTTCACTTAGCAAACATATTTTTTCTTTTCTTAAAATTCATTTGCGAAAACTCGAGGTAAATTAAAAAAAAAAAAATCAAATTCCTTACTTTCTTTCAAATGTAATTAATAATACTTTTTAAGCTAAATCAAATATGTGATTGTAAAAAAAAAGGGATAAGAAACTTTATAGCGTATCAAAAAGTTTATGAAAGTTTGATTGAAATTTCTATAATTAATAAACCAAATGACAAACTCAGATTAATATCAAGTTTTAATGTTTAATTCATTCTTAATATCTTATTTTTAATTACATCCCTTATAAATTAAGAAGTGCCAGTTAAAGGGATAAACTATTAAAAGAAATTATCAAATTATTTAGTTCTCACCTGCGATGTACTTTTATTATTTTTTAAATGACAAGATAACTATAAGCTATTTTAGATATTGTAATACAAAATTTTTATTGCATAAGAATATACCACTATGCTGGTACTTTTATCTTATCTATTTGGTGTGACCTTGCGGCCACTGGAGACGTTTGGGACACCAAATAATCAACCATTAAAATAAAAACAATTTATTTATTAATTTTTCAATTTACTTTTTTAAAAAAAATGTTGTAAACTGAAGTATTATCTATTAAATCACTATCCTAAATTCCCAAGACAAATAATCATGTCATTTATCAGCTTGTGAACCTATGTAACTGTACTTGACAGGTCTGGTCTGGTATAACTAAACACCACGGACTAAAGATTCTTTTCAAGAACTCCAAGGACTTCACATAGTAACTTTGTTAGTGTAACTTTTATAGCAGCCTAATGAATAACTCCTATACTCCCTTCGCTAGAGAATGAATAGCACACAAATTAACATAAATCACTGATTCTCCACGGGGTGCGATTTTATAAACATACAGCAGTTAAGAAATATTTTTCTCCGGAGGACTTCCTCGCACACTTACGCTTTTTGTTATTTGGAAAGCTACTGTACTATTATTACTACTATAACTGTTTCTGGAAAGCTTGTACAGATTGAATTGAGAGCTTTATTCCATATATTAATATTATTACGAACACAAACGTATAATCGAAATTCCAAAGCATGTCTACAAGGTTATAAAATACCATTATATTGAATGTAGTGTATTTCGATATTCATTTTTCCAACTAAATGTAGAGAATAGTCCAGAAGCGAAGAATGTGCAGAGATTTGACAAAATCTATAATTTGTTAGGTTTATATTTTATAATACAAACACATTCTACTTACGCACTATATGGGGCTTTTCAACTAGTGATTAGTTAAATAAAGAAAACATTAGGAAAGAAAATATCTGTTTATTTACCAAAACGATTTAATTAAGTTAAGCACCGAAATACTCTTCCTATTTTATTTTTATCGCTAATCTTTACATAAAAAAATTTGAGATAACAGAACTGAGAATAAAGGTACAAATGAAACTTTTTGAGTAAATGCTTAATATAGACTTTGTTGGAGATAAGGTGTGTATAAATTATTCTAGGATTTTTCTAAATAAATTTCATTTGATCATCTTCATCTTGTGTGTGTGTGTGATTTGTTTCTCTGAAAAACTTCCATTCGCTGTTTTTCCTGGAATGCAATTGATATTTACAACAGTTCTATTTAATTGTTATTAGAACTCTTTAATGAGCTTACCATAACTAAATAAGAGCGGGTGCCGAATATAATTTTGAGCAAAAGAATCCCGAACCATTTTCAGAAATTACAATAAATTGCAATAAATGTTTTATTTTTTCTCATATACGTATTAAATTGCAAATAAAATTATTTCTTCAACAGCATTCTTCCTATTCTATATTTTCAGTTATGGCATACATTATAGTTCCACTTAATAAATTCAAATACTTCAATTCTAAAATTGACTGTTTTGGACATTTTTCACAAAAAGGATGCAATGTTTTTGTACACAAAAAATAAAAACTAATTCACAAACACGAGATAAATTGCTAAAAAGTAAACTAATTCAAGTCATTTAAACAATGATTTCATTTCTTTTTGGTTCTAAACAAAAATCAAGTAATTAAAATTCGGATGTGTTAACTTGACTTCAAGTTGTTCCATGGTTTCATTTATATTCATTCGATCATTAATTAGTGATAATGTATTTGGCCCAATTTAGCTGAGGTATTTCCAGCAGTGTCAAATCCAGTGTGTAACATGATTTAGTTTAGTCAATTTCCGAAATATGCTTCTGTAGAATAGAGAAGGGTTCGCTTAATTGCATTTTCTAAAGTTAGATTCTATTGTAATTCGACTATTTTAATTCATACTACCACGCAGTTGTATGAAAAATACATATGTAATATTTTTAGAAAATAAAATATGTATAGTATGAAAAGAGATAAACTTTAATATTAATTTTTAGACATCACATATTTCTAAGTTTAAAAATATTGTGGTAGCGGTTGAAATACTATATTTTAGCTATGTATTTGAAATTAGTATCTATTGAGCAACTAAGTAGCACTGCAATTTCTGCTGCTTAATTGTTCATTGTTTTACATATAAAATGTATGACAAAAATTAAAAAACAGTCTAATAAATGTAGCAAGTTTCAGAAATCATTTTTGAGAAAAAAAAAAAACATTAAAAGCTTACCGCTAAAAATTATGAAATAATTAATGTCATATTTTATTCAATATTCAGATCATACAGAAGCAATTAACTTTTAGTCTAAAATGAAATCACATGGGAAATTAGATGTCATATTTGTATTTTTAGAAATGCGTACATATTTGAAAATAGATTATCTACTGCTTGTATATATACCTTTACCTTTTACACAAACACCTTATTTTTACATCATGTCTCTAAAGCCATTATTTGTATAAGATTTAGCATTTTATACGGCCGTGGTAGGTATATTTTTCACCAATTTTATTTATTTTTAAATGTCGAAATAAAGCTATTTTCCTACATACGATTGGAGCTGTTAGCTCTTCGACCGGTTGGTACAACAACTGATTTCTGAATTTTAAAGTTGTAAATGCAAAAGATGACCTTAAAAGTTTCCTAGGTAGCAAGAAAATTACTACAAATGACGTACGGTTACCTAAAGTTGATGATCATATGCCAGTTTTACAAATGCATATAGATGTTATCGTTCTTTTTCCACTAAATCACATGAAAACAAAATACGTCTCACTGTGTGCTGATCCCTGTTTTCTGAAATTTCATGAAAAGTAATATGTATAAATTTTTAACATTTTAAATACAAAATATGTTTCATTTGTAATTCCTTTTGTACATGTTAATGTTTGTAGCTCAAGTTTTATAAATACATAATACAATACAAAAACATACGATGTGAATAGCTTCCAAGAAAGTGTTGAGAAGTATACTTCCAACCAAAAAAAAAATTGTCTTCAAAATTAATGTAGGTGACACGTTAAATTAATTTCTTATTATAAATAAATCTTACTCCCCAAAATATTCTAATATTACAATTCTAGAAAAAAATGGCCATTTAAAGGGTTAGAGAGCGTAATATCCTGGCTGTATAACGAGTATGATTAAGATATAACATTGTGATCTGCAAATCTATTTGAGATTGCCTACCTCTAACGCACACATATGAAAATAATTATAAGTAACTCATGATATATTCAGGTGGATTTGACCTACCACAGTCAGACGGCGATATTCGTACGCATATCGAAGAGCGGGAAGCTTGATTTTTTCAGAAGGGTGTCTCTGTTCAGTAACAAAGAATGCCTGATGTTAAAAGGACCATGTAGAAAATGGACAAGATGCGGGTTATGTGCAACAGTGCTTCCCAAACAAACGTCTGCCAAATCGTTTATTGTTTGTGTAATTGCACCGAAGATTAAGTAAGGTTGGAGCTTTCTAAGAAAGAAATCAAATCATTCAGAAATGTACTACACACACACTTGCTGTAAAATAAGTTGTACTATAGGAAACTGAGAGGAACCTGGAAACAAGTATAAGAACCCAAAAGAACACAACTTTGGTGTATCGTACTATGTCGTTACGCTCATATTGCACCTGGGTACGCCACACTTCTACCACATCTAAAGAGTACACGGCATTGAGTGAAGCTAATTATCCTTATAAGATGGATTAGCAATTTGATAATTGTAAGAATGTATCTCTTAGCCAAAATTTTCATTGAGGATGCTTTTTACCGATGATGCGATTTTTTACTAGACAGTATTCTGAAATCACACAACTTGATTGTGTAGTAGCATAAAAAACCCTATGACTATGCAAACCAACAGCACTGCACCATAAATGTAGTGTCCTATATTATAGTAACATGTTTTCATAGACAAGTTTCATATAACTCAAGATCTACCAACACACCGTTCAATATATACACATTTGTGGTCAATCCATATTTGTGGCAGTTACATATACACTGTTAAGTACGGTGGGAGATTTCCAAGTAAGATATTAAATCATTCAACAATGAACTACTTACTACACACACACTTGCTGTGGAATAAGCTGTGCTATGGGAAATCAAAAGGAACCTGGGAACAAGAACAGGAGGTCGAAAGGTCGCTTACAAACATCAAACGTATGGAAAACAAGAGGAACCTGAAAACGTACTTTTTATAATATTTTGTCGGGCGTTGTTATTGCTTGTTTTTAGAAGACAACTTACCAAATTGAATTGATGAAGTTCCACATGCATTTTGTTGATACATCTAGTTTCAGCTTAAATAATCTCCAGAACATGTGTGTTTCAATGTGCAAGATTACTCCGACAGGACTTATATTTAACGCTGAATTGGCAGATCACACAGACAAATCACATGGCTACCACTATACGAGATATCTATAATAGCTGATATCGACCTTGTCACTAAGATCGTAGAAGCAGTGTCCCGTGTGTGTGTGTCTGTAGTAAACCTGCACAATGTGAACGAATCTATACATCAATGAATTTACGTTGTGAAGTATGCATTACAGTGAATGGAATACATTTCGGACACTTTCCGTAAATATAATTATTTCTTTCATCTGTATGATTAAATTTTAAATTATGTTAACTCTTTTAACGACTCCATTTCATTGTATGTCGTTCATGATGCTGTAGCACCACAAGGTTTGAATTTTGGGCCTAATTTTCTATTCAAACCTTGTTCATCCTAATTTTACAGAACGCTACCACGGAAAGTTTGTGAAGAACCATTCGGGACACCTCTTGCACATACACGCACACATAAACATACGTATCATTAGCCTATAAAACTCTATGCCCTCAAATACCCCTCTTCATATCCCATCTGGAAAAGAGATTAACTCTCATTTTTAAATTAATTTCGTAAATGATTTTAATCAATTCTAGTCATTACAATTATTTACCATTATTTTCTGCATTATTTCTTAGCCTCGCTATTAACTATACACTATGACTGGAGTGGCTAACCTTTATGGATCACCGTGTCACATTTTCTAAAGAAATGCTTAATGAGGTAGACGTGCCATCAAATAATTTTGACTTGTGATTATTGGGAAAATAATAAAACTAAAAACAAACATCACAAAGTTCTTTATTTACTACGAAAAAAATACGTTTTGCACTGTATAGTAGTAAATGTTTCAATTATACGGGTAATTAAATTTAAGTAACATTAGTGTGACTTCTGTTGTTGCAGATTATATATATATACAGAGAGAGAGTTTTGAAAAATAACTTATATTAGGATAGTAAAATGTTACTTTTAGCAGAATACATGCTGAGATGATGTCATCTGCCAAACGGTTTCTAATTAATCTTTAATGTTATTCATCTCTGAAAATAATCACTCGCAGGCATAGGTAGATGAAAATATAGTTAATATATCACGAACCAGCTTCTTCAAACAGTTAAATGTGTCTGGAATCTATATAATTCCATGTTGACAAAATTTCGTTACGTGTGTGTAATTTATATTGCTTGTTGATCTTTCTGTTTCAATCAATTCCAACTTTTTGCTTGTTTCAATAAATTTTTTAAACTCATATTGAAGTAGACTAGAAATCAATAAGTTGCATTTCAAATTCTTCGATTTCCAACCAATCGAATTGCGGCAAGTTCAGTATATCAAATAATGTCACATCAAGGTACATAATAAACTTGAGTGTTTCTGACAACTTTTTCAACTGAGAAATTCTCAGTGAAAATTCGTTAATTGAAGAATCAAATATGGAAATAAGTTCTTCAATAACCATATCTTTGTCTGTGGTTTCTCATGTACATTTTAATCTTTAAAACTGTTTTTCAAGTTTGGAGTTCCTTGTAATAATATAGTTTCTCAACTAAAATGCAAACCATTTTGTGCCAAGTGCCATCAATGGCACGCGTGCCAATGGTTCGCCATCCCTGCACTACGATTTAATATGCTTGTTATATATTTAATGTCCATTATTTTATGCATGATTTCTTATTTACCTTATTTTTTTGGGCAAATTATACGTATAGAAAATGAAAGCAAAAGAAAAGTCGATTAAAGAAGGACTCCATACCATCCCTAAAAGAATTTCAATCAATGTATCTAAGAAGTTATTTTTTTTTTTATCTTGATATAATGAACTACTTTCCTTGGTTATTATTACCTGCTTATATTATTACTGAAACATTGTAAAATAGGCTCTGGAATAAGTTACATTTTCTTTATTTTTCACGTTTTCATTCTACACAGCTGTTCATTTCCCAAATCTTACTAGAAGTATTTATATATATGAAAAATAGTTAACAAAATAATGGAATGAAAATAAATGGTGGAATATCATTAATGACATTTACGCCAAATTTTTTTTAAAAAAATCTTCAAGAATGGCAAGTTATTTATTTAGTTTTAACTGTTTAAATATCTTATTTTACAACAACCGAATAAGTTTTATGGTATTCGAAATCTACATGAGACCAATAGCTTTACAAAAGCTTATAAGTTTTAAGCTATAAAAGATTTGTAAAATTGGTGTCTACTTGGCCACAAGAACGTGCTACAAATTAATATGTGATGCATTGATTTTCATTTCCAGTTTTACATATTATTGTATAAATATCTAGAAAACTCGTAATAGTTGTTTTGGCTTAACAGTTTACCAAAGCGTGAGTTGCCGCAATCAACAGAATGAAACATTTTTAAATTTTTCAGAATCAGATTTTTTTATAATGGTTTTTAAAATAAGTTTGCTCTGAGTTGCAATCTTTGAAAAGTTTTAAAAAGGAAGTTCACAAACTAATTCAACTCATTTTTCAAAGGCCCAAAGAATATATTTTAGGTTGCTTTATTACCTATAAAAGCAATCCTGCTAGTGGAAGCTAGAATTTCGTTCCTTAGAATTATGTTTAATGTTATATTACTACTTTTAGTGCTGGTCATAAATCTATAAATGTACTCAAGAAATGGGACGTAATTGAGATGACGTCATATAACGCCTCGAAAGAGTTTTATTCATTCTTTTCAAGTTCTTCATTTCTCTAAAATTTTGCTGCATCCCGACAGTGCATCTCTAATTTACTTTCATTTTAAAGTAACGAAATTTAAGAATGTGCTTTTGAAAAAACTTGGTTCTTCATTGAAACGCCGTCTATTTTTCATTCTATTTTATTCTTATTCATACAAAATAAGAATAGATAAACCCTACTCTAAGTCTTCAGTATGACGTAAATAAATATGATAAATTTCATTATGACGTAAATAAAATGTTTGTCTTTCAACAATATTTGACACATTTACGTTTTAATATAAATTGCGATTATGCTTACACATAATTGTTCATGAAATCTTTCAAATATTTTTTGATTATTTCTTTTATTAAATGTTTAAGGTATCCGGGACTACGTTGAGAGCGTATTTGTGAAAAAGCGTATAAATACAAATAATATATATATATATATATAATATCTCCCGAATTAGAATAAATTTTTTTAAAAAAATAGTTATATTCAACATGATAATTTAGCAATAAAAAAAAGTTCATTTAAAGAGCGAAGAATAAAAAAATTAAGATATTACATATTTAGATCAAATTTAAAAAAATGCTTTTTTGTTACTATATTTTAAATATATCTTCGAAAATAACGTGCTATATTTAAAATTGAATGACAAGCTAAAGTTAGACAGCAAATATATGCATTCATAATGCAAAAATACAAATTCAGCAATCTAAATACCATGCATTCTAAATGAAAATCTGTAGCACGTTATTTTTTTTTTTTGGCTTTGATAAGTAATGTATTTCAAACCATATGTATTAAATCTATTTCTAAGAGATTCCCTTCAGATTTAGAAAATCACGATTTATTCTTCAGTTTGCTTTAAGATATCCGACTACGTTCGGAACCGTGATTTTTCAAAAGCATATAAATGGATAATATTTATGATATTTAGTGTCACTTCGATTAGAATACATGTACAAAATTGTTTTAAGAATACTATTACAATAAAAAATTATTTAAGTACAGTATTTTGACAAAAAATCAACAAAAACAATCACCCATTTTCAAAATATTCTTCTTTTGAGAAAAATGCTTCTATTATAATAATATTTTGCCTGTCTATAGCTCAGACCTCTGTACAGAGGCTCAACTAGAATTTTTGAAATATATAACTTTGAAATGGGTTTATTTGTGTTTTACAACAGAGGGGAGCAATTTTAAGAAAAAAACGCCGATAATTATTTCAACGGGTTGTAACTCTGAAACAAGTGAATTTTTTCAAAAATCGTAGTTCAGACTCTCTGGAGAAGTCTTTACTTTATATAAACACACACACACAGAATATTATTATCTTAGAAACATTTTTTATAAACGGAGAACATTTTGAAAAAAGATTGTTCTAAGTTAATTTTTTGCCAAAATATTGTATTTAAATCATTTTTTTGTCAAAATATCCTAAAACCCATTTTATAGAAGTATTCTAATCTAAGTGACACTAAATATCCCGAAAATTATCCATTTATGCGTTTTTTTAAAATCACGGTTCCGAACGTAGTCGGATACCTTAAATACATAAAAATGTTATCTTACGCATGATTAACAATTTATTTGTCAAGTTTTTTTGATGATTATATAAACTGTCAATTTTTTTTTATTTCAAAAATCAAATAATAAGTACAAAATAAAATGTGCTTAGTAGTTAAAAACTGATATTTTGAATTACTTGCATAAAAATTTTGACGTTCTACAGCAACTCCTTTTTAACTTGAAGTGGCTGCCTTCCAGCATGGTAGTGGTAAAGTTTGCTTCTAGTAGAGCATTATTTTCTAAAAAAATTAAGCAACATAAATAAAAAATGAATACATATTAGTAGTCCAATAATTCGTTTATGTGTGGTATAATTTGAAAGACTTTTCAAGGTCCATAAGTGTTTTCCAGTTCCTTTCCATACACCGCAAATATTACACCAGAATCTTGTTTCTTTCCTTATCTTTTTTTCCATTTGCATCATTTAATTTGAACAACAAACTTTGCCCTATCTTGTAGGCTGACGTTAATAGAGTACAAAAGTAGGAATAGTTACAAGAGTAGGATTATGAGGTATAAAATGTTGTTCAGTTATACGGGCTGGGTCATTTACTGTAGGTGGTCTGTAGGAGATTCCTTTGTCCAGAAACAGTTAGCATCATATTTATGTAAGAGATCTTCTGCAGCTTGGACTGGAAATTCTAAGAATCTAATGTGCTTCCCAACTATATCTTATAGACAAAAATGAGTTCCAGTATAAGTAAAAATAGGGTTTTACTATATTTTTCTAGTTTTCTGATTGTGTGATGAAAGGATATTTCCTGTTCAAAGCCATCTACTCCATTCTTGGTAAATTTCGCAAAAAATTACTCCATATAATACTCTGGCATAATGTTTTGGAGCACTAATGCCACGCCCGAAATTATCTTGGACATGACAGTTAAAAGAATATATAATTGTTAAATATTTTTTTAAAAAATGATAAAAATGCAGTCTCTTTCTCATTATCAGATATAACTTGAAACATCCTTCACTTGAAAGAAAAAATAAATGAAAAACGGTAACTGCGTAATATATAAATATGCAAATATACTGCGTAATATATACTGATATGCTTCAAAGAATATGTAAAAATATTCTTTGAAGCATATCAGTATCATCATGAAGCAAATATTTATGATACTTCAATATAAATACATTTTTTCTTGTTCCATAAGTCTTGAATCAGGTCGGAAATGAATTTTCAATTAAAGAAAAAGTAAGGTTTTATGCATGAATTTCTCGAAATACGAGACACAGAAAATAATAAATAGATTTAAAAATTACACATATTTGGTAAACATTGAAAAGCCGCTTACAAATCAACGCAGGAATTCTTTTCGCTTTTTTTTTTACTTTCCTTGATGTTGTTATTGTTGTTACTGATGCCACCTGTGTGGATCGACAGTAACATTAGATCATGGCCCATGAATAACATTAGATCATGGCTGGGGGCTAGATTTATATCTGTCGTTAGCTGTAGCTTTGATCCCTATACAGGTGTTACTTTCCTTGAAAAGAAGAATTCTTATCCTGAATTTTTGTCTAGAATCTGGCTTCAATGCATTTCACTTTCACGTCATTTCAAAGCATAAGTGTTAAACTCTGTGACCAGTTTTGTCTTCCCTTTTCTTGATTCTTAGAGCAAAAAGTTATATATCGGGTAAGAACACAATGAATGACCAGATTTTAAATATTTATATTTTTGGATCTATATACATATCATAATACGTGATACATAATATTAAAGAACAAGTAATATAAAAAAAGTATTTTTAGGTCAATTCCTACTTAGATGAACAAAAAAAGTTTTATTTTAGCTACTTTTTATTAAAGAGTTACAATTAATATAAATATGTATATACATATGACACAATCACAACATTACGTGGTAATTCTATTTTTATTAATTATCATTAAAATATCGTATTGTCATCCAAAACAATTATGTATATAAAATTTCAGTTCAACTGAATGCTTTAAAACGTGAGAAAAGAGCCTTTTCAAGTTTTGACACAAGTCGCTAAAATTGTCTCTAGGTCACCAAAAATGATGCCAACGCAGCTATATTTGTAATTCTTTAAATAATTAATTTTTAATCCATTAATTTTTATTAGTTATAATTAAATTATTGTATTGTCATCCAAAATAATCATGTGTATAAAATTTCAGCTCAATAGAGCGTTTTAAAATGTATTTTATTAACGATTGAAAACTCCACCAAGATAAATAAATAAATATATAGAGAGAGTGAGTTAATAGTAGGAACTGAAAAATAAACCAATTTTTTCTTTTCGCCTGCAAATTTTTGATGTATGACATTTTTGTTACACAAGAAGCATCTAATCTTAAATCTATGCCCATGAATGAGTGAGAGTTAGATTAACGTCACACTATAAAACAACACGAAGGCTATTTGTGACGGACCTCTAAATAGAAGAGTTTGAAGGCAATTACTGCTTTGAAAGTATAAATTTTATTATCTGTACATCGTTAAAAATGCAATTGATTACTGCTTTTCTGCTGTATATTGACTTTTGTGACATGCATATTTCAAGTACTTATGATTTATTTGTCCTGTACTCTCTTTGAGATTGCTCGTCTTTCTACCAGAAAGTTTCTGTATGTACCTAATAGTTAATAAATATGATTCCTGGAATAAAGCATTTTTATTTTTTGATTGACGTAATATTTATAGGTGTATGTAGATTTTTGAGACTGATTGTACATGAAAACTCCTGAAGTAAGTAAATTTATTCAACCCTTTATCTACCGACGGTACTTATAAGTACCACTCACTTTAAGATTACATAGAATAACCATTTTTACAAGTACTCTGAAGATATTTCGCTGAAATATTCTTTTAAATCCACTCTTCCAAGATATAGGGCATCATGGGTTCTATGATTAGTATTTTACAGAGGAAGGCGAATAGTTTTATAGCAGAAACTGCTTTTTCATTTGACGGAGTTTTCAGCAGATTTCGAAGAGTGTTATTTTTGTTCTGAAAAAATAGTTAATGTTAAAAGATAAGTGTCTTTTCTTTTTGTATGTTAATGAATAGCTTAGAAAATGATTTGACTATTTATTTTAAGTGAAGAGTGTGTATAATTAATTTTATTGTTGACTCTTTAATTAACTAATAAACTCTAATTAAAGTTCCCAAAGTTGAGTATTTTGTTTATGTATTTCCCTCAATTTTAGTTATTAAAAAACAAACAAATATTGAGTAAAAAATTGCAGTAAATCAAAATGCAGTTGATAAAAGGTTAACAAGCATTATATTAATTGTAATACATTGCATCTTTAAAACATTACGTAATCATTGTCAAATAATTTTTCATTAGAACAGGTTATAAATACTATTTTAACTTGAAATAAAACTTCATAATAAAATTATGTATCAACAGATCTAAATACATAAAAGATTTATCTCTTAAGAAATATTTACCTTAACACACATAAAACTAAAATATAGAACGGGAATATTTTATAGCCACAACATCAAATCATTTGAAAAACAACTTCTCTATCGTAAAAATCATTCCTGTATCACGAAACCATATCGATTTGTATTCTACTATTGGAATCTTATTTTTGTTTTTATA
>BMAV01019517.1:0-16404 GCA_019973955.1 Trichonephila inaurata madagascariensis
AGTTGAAGAGGTTAGGAAAAAACGGAGAACCTTCTGAATACATGAAACAAAGTTTAGTATGCATTTTTGTCAAAGCAGAACTTATTTTTTTTACAAATAAATGAATTTAGAATTTATACATTTCTTAAGGAATTTTCGATAAGCATTCATAAAAAAGAATAATTGTATGATTACTAATCATGTTATCACAAAATCCATGCCAGATTTTCACATATAGTTTGACGTACTAGTAAATCATATTTCATGTGTGTACGTCAATTTTTGTAGGAGGAGTAGTAAAAGCACTTCAATAATTTTAAAACTTTTATTTAAAGAATTAAATGGTTAGCTTTTTAGAAAATTTTGAGTACAAAATCTGTTTTGTATAATACATACACATAGGAGGCAACCGCAAAAAAAATTTGAAAATCATTAAATTAAAATTTTTTGGGTAATCGTACCATGTCTCTTTAAATTTGCTGTATGAAAAAAAAATTCTCGTTGCATAAATTTATTTATTTTTAGTTTTTTTATTGCATACAGTTCATTTGCCGACTAATACTAAGTACTCGCACATTCCATTACTTAAACTTCTTTATTTTAACCACAAAAATTTTTAATAAATGAAATATGTAACAACTACATTATTCAGTAGAGACTCTCTTGTTCGTTTTTATACACACACAAGGTTCCCATCAACATACTCTTTTTTTGATAGAATAGTCTTATAACTTTGGATGTACTCCACTCCATTCTCTTGTTTAGAAGATAGGTCCCAAATTTTAATATTTTTTCTCAAAAAATTCAAGAAAAATAAAAATTCATAAGAAATATTATTGTATTCGAGAATAAGCGAGACAGTTTTTCCATTATTGGCTGCATATCATGGCATTTGGCGATGCTTATTTGGCGAAAATATTCGAGAAAGAGAGAGACGAACTAAAACGTAAGTTTCTAATTTTAAAATTTCTAACTGATTGTGCTGCTTTTATTAACTTAAGATTTACTATAAAAATTTCGCAATAATTCCAAATACCTGTGGATTATCAAACACGAAACCCAAATTTAAAACTTTTAAAAAAAATTCAGGCTTTTTAAATAAGATATAATAAATAATCTGTACACAATCTGAAAAACCATGGAGATCTATGTTTATAAAAATATTTCTCATTTTGGCAGAAAACAAGTTTATAATATAACAAATTCCCTGCATAAATTAGGAAGTAAAGACTTTTTCTTAAAGAATCAAAAACGACAATTTAAATCTAAAAAAAAACAACTTTTTTTTAAGGTATCCGACTACGTTCGGAACCGTGATTTTAAAAAAGCGCATTTTAATGGATTATTTTCTTGATATTTAGTGTCACTTATAGATTAGAATAAATGCATAAAATTGTTTTAAGGACATTTCGATAAAAATTATTTAAATACAATATTTCGGCAAAAAATTAACTTAGAATAACCTTTCTTCAAAATGTTCTCCTTTTGTGAAAAATGTTTCCATTATAATAATATTTTGCCTGTGTATAGCTCAGACCTCTGTACAGTGGCTCAACTATGAATTTTTAAAATTTCACATTATTTTCAGAGTTCCAACTAATTGAAATAATTATCGGCTTTTTTTCTTAAAATTTCTCTGCTCTGTTGTCGTAAAACATGGATAACCCACTTCTAAAATATATATTTCAAAAATTCTAGTTGAGCCTCTGTACAGAGGTCTGAGCTATATACAGGCAAAATATTTTTATAATAAAAGCATTTTTCACAAAAGGAGGATATTTTGAAAATGGGTCATTCAATGTTCATTTTTTGTCAAAATATTTTACTTAAATAATTTTTTATTGTAATATTATTCTTAAAACAATTTTATGTACATTTCCTAATTTAAGTGTCACTAAATCTTATAAATATTATCCATTTATACACTTTTGCAAAATCACGGTTCCGAACGTAGTCGGATACCTTAAAGTAAACAATTAGTTTTCAAACTTGATCATTTTTTAAAAATATAAGGTATGTAGTTTCTTCCTTTTTTAATCCTTTCTTTTATAATTTTTTTTTGTAAATTACGTTTGTTTAATTTAAGCATTTTCAGAATTATTTACAGTGTTCTGAATTAAACAGCTTTCCTGGCAATAAAATGATTTTTTTCGATATGGAATAACAATAAACTTGTTCTATTTGTGTAAATTGTGCACATAAAATCGTGAATTCTAAATTAGGTAATAGATAAATGAAGCGATTCAATTTAACCTTTTAATAAATGTATTTCGTCTTCCCATTTAAATGTAAAATCAAATATATACGGAAGTGAATCGCGGTATTCTTACAATTACGAATGCGCACAGATCTAAATACAAGGAAGTCATTTTCTACACGAACATATCAAAAATCGGATAAATTTAATCATTACACACGTCATAAAAATATTAAAATCCATTTTAAAACTACAGATTTTGATAATGCCTGTTATTTTGTTTATGTCGAATGGCATCACTATTATTTATAAACAATTCGTCTCGTATTTTTGTCTTTTAGATAGATCACTATCCGGGTTCCAAAGATCTTCTGAATCCCAATTTATCTCCAGGTGGGTGGCAATAAACGACGTTTTCGAATACAATAAATGATGTTCGAAGAAAGGAAATGGGGACGAGCTCTCCCTTTTGTTTTATGTGGGTCATTCAAAACGGTAATTAAGTGGGGAAAAGGTAGGAAATGGTCGGGACGAGCCTTTGGGATTTTTATTTTTCTCTTTGTTTTAATGCTATTGGACTAAAGGAAATTCGTTGTTTTGTTTAATATGTAATTAGATTCAATTTAGTTCTTCTTCTGATTGTGTTTTTTAGAAACAAAAGGAATTCAAAATAAGGAAAAAAGCAATTAATATTGTAAGCGAAATTGAAATGCAAATTTACAGAACTGCCAGAATCGGGTGTCTTTGCCTTATGCTCCACATTAGTCGTGAAGTATTGTTTTTGATATGTCATCACATATACGTAACAGGGGGAAAAAGCTATAAAAATAGCATTTGTTAGCACTCTTAAAATGTTTGAGTATTTATCTCTATAAGTAAAACTGGTTGTGTGCGTGTGTGTAATATTTTTTAGTCTTTTGTTAAATTTCATTGGTCCACTAGAATTGTCTTTTTGTTATTTTTTTTTTTTACTAAGGGTGACATTATAATATGCTCGATGTCTAATAAGAGGGATGGGGGATGAAGCAGAGATATTTCTAATTATAATAATTCAAGATGTTCCTATATTTATAATTTGATTCTATTAACATTGTTATTAATCTGGGTTTTAAAAAATTGCCCAGATTCCATTTGTAAAAGAGGACTTTTACGAAGCATTTAGAGGGCTACTGGGGAGTAATCTTTTAAGGTATCCGACTACGTTCGGAACCGTGATTTTAAAAAAGCGCATAAATGATAATTTTCATGATATTTAGTGTCACTTAGATTAAAATACATGTATAAAATTGTTTTAAGGACATTATGAAAAAAAAATTTTTTTAAAAGTACAATATTTTGGCAAACAGAATAACCTTTTAAAAACGTTCCCCTTTTATAAAAAGCTTCCATAATAATAATATTTTTGCTTATTTTTAAAGGGACTTCCCCAGAAAATCTGAACTAGGATTTTTAAGAAAATTCAATTTTTTTTCAGAGTTACCCGTGGAAATTTTTATCGGCGTTTTTCATAAAATTTCCCCCCCTCTTTTTGTGTAAAATATGGATAAATCAGTTTTCTAAGTTATATTTTTTAAAAAATTTTTTAGTTCGGCCTCCGTACAGAGGTCAGGGTTATATACGGCAAAATATTTTATAATAGAGTTTTTTTAAAAAAGGAGAATTTTTTTAAAAAATTCGGCATTCTATGTTCATTCTTTGTCAAAATATTTTACTTAAATAGTTTTTTATTGTAACACTATTCTTAAAACAACTTTATATACGTTTTCAAATGTAAGGGACACTAAATATCATAAATATTATCCATTTTACGTTTTTTGCAAAATAGGTTTGAACGTGTGGGATCAAGTTTGAACCTCACCCCAGTGATGAAAATGAAAATCTCAGCGGGCATATCACTCCTCAGACTTCCGCGAAATTTTAATGTTCATCATACCTCTCTATACGGCGAGTCATTAGTGGTACCAAGATTCAAACCCACGACTCTTTAAAACCAATCACTAGTTAGAAATTAAAAACCCAAATCCTTAAAGAAAAAAAATAGATAAAATCGGTTTTTATCGAAAATATAAAAAAAAAGGGGGCCCAGTGATCGGGGTGGTAGCGTATCCCCTTCCACAAAAATTGGGGGTTTCCCCATTCCCGGGCTAAAAAAAGGTCGACTCAGCCTTTCACCCCCCAACTGCAGGGGGTCGATAAATAAGTAACAAGTTTTGCTTGGGGACTTAAGCTTTGGGGGGGTCTCGTTTCCCAGACTGCCCCACCTGATCTGGATTTATGCTCGATCCAGCGTCCAATGGTCAGTATCTGGGATGGACACAGTAAGCCCCCCGCCCTCATGGGCTTTACGCCTCTGAAAGTGGTTTGTTTTAAAAACAAAACGATTTTTCCCCCTTTTTTTTAAACTCAATCACCTCAAAATTTTTTAAACAAGGGGAGTTTTATGATATGAATAGTTTTTTACCACAGATGTTACTTATAGGCGCAATTATTGCAACGTTTTAGCAACAACATAATTGGGGTTTTTTTTTTGTTACCATAAATGTAAAATTTAAACCAAAGATTACAACTTTTAATGTAATGATTACAAATGAGTTTTAAGAATTAATATTTTTTGGTTCGAAATATTTGTATTTAGGGTTAAGTCATCTCTTTAAAACATCAGAGTAGAATTCTGATTTAAATCAAAAATTTTACAAAAATAGATTATAACAATATCTAAAAATAAAATTCGACATTTAAAGAGAATCTGGACATTGTTATATAGACACAAAATTATCTATAGAATTCATGCTCTGACACCATATACACCATCTGTTTCAATTTAACGAGGTATATTTTTTAGAACTGCTTAAAAATTGAGATATAAGAAGGCTAAAATCTCTTTTGGGAAATTTTCTTTTATAATTCTCCTTAAAATGCTAATAGGATAGTTAAAAAACCTTTGGTATTGATTACATTTTTTTTTCCTTTTTATCTAAAAAAAATAAACTAACAAAATTAACTACGATATCCAGTTATTGTTTGGATATCAAAATAATGTTTTCACCCCCAATACAAAAAATTTTTTTTAAAAATGAATTCTTTCAAAAAGCATTCCCTTTTTTCTGTCATTTGTTTTGGGATTTTTTCCCAAAGGTGTCTGCCCGGGGCGAAAAGTTCAAGACATCTCCTCAATCGCAGGGGGTTGAACCGTCTCCGAATGGGAAAAATGTGCAATAAAAGAACGCCACCCTCTTTTAAAAAAAAGAAGTTAAAAGTGTAAAAAATGAATAAAAAAATAAAATTTAAAGGGGGAAAAGTGTATTCAAATTTCCCCGAGGGTTTTATTCAGATCACAGCCCTTACCCCCTTTCCCCTGACATTATGTTCATCGATACATTAGCATTTTCCTTCTATTTTTTTCAAAAGATTCTGTTGCAAGTGTATGATTCCCTTTTAAACCATTTAATGATTACAGCTTATTATTTAAAGGGGTTTGTTAAATTTGATTTAGCTTTGTTTTTGGGATTTGTTTAAAAGGCACAGAATTAAAAGGGGGATATTTTCCCGGTTTTGTTTTTTTTAATTTACGTGTTCTCGGGAAGCAACCAAAGGGGTATTAGTGACAACCTCGTCTTTTTTTGAACCACAGGCAAGTGATGAAAAAAAAAGTTGATGATCCCTCCAAACGCCCCACCCCACCAATGGAAGATTTTCAGCCTTAAAAAATTTCGGAATAGGTTCTCTACGGTGGGCCCTTCAGTGGCAGGGCTCAAATCCAAAATAAACAGTGGTGGTGGGGATCTACTGAAAAGGGAAAAAGGGTTCCCACCCAAAAGTTCTAAACTAAGAATGGATTAAAAGAAAAAGTTTGAAAAGTATAAAAAGGTGGGCCAAAAGTAAGGTAACTAATAAAATAACCCTTTTATTATATATTTGAAGATAAATCCCTGTCGTTCAAAGTATTTCCCCGCCGTCTACAATACATTTCTGACAACGTTCATACAAGTGCTGAAAATTTTTTTAAAAAAAAGTCCTCCTTTTGGAACTGTGTTAAAGGTTCCCCTTTTTTACAGAAATTGAATGTCGGGTGTTTAAAATCGGTTTTCTTGGGGGTACCAATTTCAGTGGGGGAAAAAGGGGGAAAAATTTTGCTGGGAAAAATCAGGGGAAATAAGGGGGGTAAAAATAAGTCAACCCCTTTGTGGGGAGGAACCGTAAAACATTCAGTATGGGGGGAAAAATTTTCCCAGATTTTTTTCTGCTCCTTTTACGAAATCATTTACACTTTTTTACTTTTTAAAAAACCGCACGAACAAACCCCAAACCCAAAGAAACTTTGAAAAGGATTTTCGGGGCCTTTAAACCCGTTGCATACAAAAGATCTTAATGCGCCCTTGTCGGGGTCTTTGGGGCTGTTCTCTTTTTTAAAAGGAGGGATGGGTCCCCTTTTTTTCCGGGGTCTTCCCTTGGCCGTTATATTACATTTGATGATATAATTTGTTTTCGATGTCCCCGTTTTACTTTTTGGGAATGGTTTTAGGGAACGTAATGGACTTATGGCAACCTCTCTTTTGGATTACGGTTGAAAAAAATATCCCGAAACATATGTGATTTTTAAAGGCTAATTGTTTTGCTTTTGGGTTTTTCACATATTGTGTCTCTTTATCTGAAAGTCCCCGGGGAACAGCAAAAAAGGACTATTGATGATGCCCCTTTTAAAATTTTTTTGAGCTAGGGATATGAAGTCACGACGCCTTACTCACCCAAAACGTTGTGGATCTTGCTCGGGTTTTTGAGTTTGAAAAGATCACGCCCCGGATAGCATAAGGCTTCTAAATTTCCATGGAATATTATCAACTTTTTGGAATTTAAAAAAAAAGGGCCTCTTTATCCCTTTCCTTTTTGTTATTTTCACCAACGAACGACTTTATCTCTAAGTTTTTTGCAGACATGAGTTACATATTGGGTCAAGGGAAAGGTTACGGGAAAAAGTCATCTTCTTTTTCGGATAGAATTTTTCACTAAAAAGGGTCTTTTGAGGCCTCGGGCATTTTAAACCCTTAAAAGAATAAAAAGGGTTTTAAAAAAATTATGCATTTTTGGACTTTCAATCTTGGCTACAAAAAGAGAAAAAAGCAATTCATTAGCGGCAATGTCTTTGTTGTTTATCAGTTTAAATGAACTTTTTCCCAAAAGCTACATCAAAGGCTACTTGCAGTGGACCTTGCCATTTGGAACTTCAATCCATGACGAAAAAAAAACATAGGGTCACGGGCCAGAATTCCAAAATATGTTGTCGATGTAGAATTATGGAAAAAATAATTTTTTTATTTTCCTTGCTATATACATCTTTGCTCCATACATGAAATTTTTTTTTTAGAAAAAGGGATTTTAAAAAATTTTTCATATTGAGAAAAGTGTTAAAATTTTGGCAAAAAATTTAAATTTGAACATTTTTTAAATTTTTTGGGGATCCCGTTTTTAATATTTCTTGTAAAATTGGTGGTATCATGAAAAATTTTTAAATATCATCAAATTTTTTTTTTCAAAAAAATTTTAAAAAAAAATCTTTTATAATTAAAAATTAGTACCTTATAATTTTTACGGAGGGAAAAAGGATCTATGAAGACCCAAAGTTTTGGGGAATAATGGGGCTATTAAAACGGTTTTATTAAATATGACGCTTATATATATGACGTGCTGGATGGGGGGTTCTTTAAATCCCCTAGGAAGATTTTCGTTGCAGGGGGGGTTTAAAATTTAAACATCTGAATCTGGGGGTATCCGAAACTTTTCTCTGTATTTCTCCTCAGAGAGAAGGGGGAAATTGGTTATCTTGCGTGGGGTGGGGGGGGGGGCCCCCAAGGAAAAGGAAGAAAATGAGAGAGAAAAGGGGGTTTTCCTCTAAACCGGCATAGAAAAAAAAAGAAAAGTTGTCGCTAGGGGGTACCGAGGGTTTGGGGCCCCAAAATTTCTTTCAAGTTACTCTCCCACTCATTTCGGTTTGGAAAAGTTTTAATTGGCCCAACATTAAAAATCCCGTTTCAACCCCCATTTTTAAATTTTTTGTTATTAAAAAAATTTTTAATTTTTTTTTGGGATTAAAAAAAAAAACCCATAAAATATACATTTCGCATTAGGGAAATTTTAAACAACTTCTTTCGCGATTTTCCCCTTTGGGAAATTTTAAAAATAAAAAAAAATTTTCTTTGGGGTTAAAACTTAAGATAACGCGTTTTCATAAAACATCTACTTTTTGGGGTTTTTAAGATAAAGAGTTTTGACACATCAGATATGGTTTTTTAAAAGAAAACAAATCTCTTAAATTTTCCCGGATTTATTTTTTTTTCGAAAAAAAATTCCCCACATACCGTAAAATCTGGGTAAAAGCCACTTTAAACCCACAAAATATGAGATGGGAAATGGGTTCGCTTAAATTATAAAACGATAACTTTAAAAAAACTAAAGAGATGAGCAAAAAAAAATTTTTTACTTTTAAAATATAAAAATCTGTTTTTTTTAAAAAAAATGATATACCTTATGAACTTTCTATTTCTAGAAATATATATTTTTAAAAATTTGGCAAAAATATCTCAAAAAAATGACTTCAAAATAAAAGGGAACGTTGTATACTAACATTTCAGATTTCTTTTTAAAAAAGGGGGATGTGTGCGTTTAGGCGAACTCCCTAAAAATTAAAAAAATGCAGCTTGAAAGTATGGGTGCGCGTTATACGCCTTTTTTTACGGTCCCACCGATTGTAAACTTTTTAATGTGATAACGTTTCGGTCGTGATTATTTTTTTTTTTTGGAACGGAAAATTTTTTTTTCAATGTTAGTGTCAGTTGAATTGGGAAATATCCCTTATAAAAATTGTTTAAAAAGAATATTATTACGAAAAAAAGTTTTTTTTTTAATGAAATTTTTTAAAGAAAAATTAAAAAAAAAAGACATACCGTATTTTTTTTTAATCAAAGCCGCAATCGTTTTTAAAACCCACCCCCCAAATTCTCTAAAAAGGTTTTTTGAGAAAAAAAAAAAAATAAGTAGAAGGGTTTATCGAAAATACCCAATTTTACGAAAAAAAAATAAATTTAAAATGAGAAATAATAATAAGTGAATGATTAATTATTTTATCAGTATATAAATTTTTTAAAAATTTACTTTGAACCTCAATTTCAAATATCCCCCCCCAACAATTTTTTTTCCTTTTTTTATTCTAAGCCCCACCCGTTTTCAATAGCATTAAAAAAAAATTTTTAAAAAATAAAAACATTATTCTTTTTGTGAAAAATCTTCTAAATAATGTTTTGTCTATGTTAAGAAAATTTTGTAAAGAGACTGAACCAGTGTTTTTTGAAATACATAATTTAGAAATGAAAAAATATTTTTAAAATATCAAGAAATAGAAAGTATTAACTAAAAACACCGGTTTTTTTTTAAGGTCATAACTCCGGGAAAAAAATGTAATTTTCAAAAAACCTTTTCACGCTCTGTTCAGAAATTTTGGGGAGAAGAAAAATATATATAGGCTAAATATTTTTATTATAGAAGCACCCGGGGAAAGGGGGAATATTTTGAAAATATGTCGTTCTTTCTTAATTTTTTTCCAAAAAAATTGCATTCAAATTTTTTTTTTTTTGTTATATTTGCTTGTTTTGTTTCTCTTCAAACAATTTTTTTACGTATATTCTAATTCCCAAATGACACTAAAAATCAAAAAAATCCACTTTTATTTAAAAAATTTTAGGCAAAATAGCCAGCCACCTTAAATAAATTATGAAAGGGGAAAAAAATTCTTTTTAGGAAAAATGTAAAGAGTAAAATCAAATGCCGATAAAAAAAGGGAATTTAGAATACCACTTTAACTGAGCTCAGTGGGGGCAACAGCCCCATGAGGCCCCCAAACCCACTGTTTCCTTTTTGGCCTTTACCTGGGGGGCATGTGCAGAAAACTTCAGTCAAATGGTCAGTCTGATGTTTAAACCCCAGTGTTTGAGTTCCCAAAGAAGCTTGGTACTTATTTAACGACCCACTGAAGGGATAAAAAACTAAATCGGCCTTTCCCCAGGGGTTTGAAGCGGACGTGTGGTGTAAAAAGCGATACTCTACCAATTAGCCAAATGGGCTTTCAGAATGCCACAAGAACGCTGGAAAAACCTTTATAAAGGTCATTTAAAAAAATGGAGAGGGGTACTTTTGTGTCGGGTTCAGTAACGTCCGGCCCTTTCCACCCCCCGGAATATCTATTGTTTATTTCAATTTGTACTGCTGTGTTCTTCGATTTGGGGAATCTTGAATTGGTACTATTATGATTTTATAAAGAGCGTGTTAATTTTTTCCCGTTTTTAATGATATCGATTGTACTTTCTGGGGGATCAAAGTAAAAATTTTTACTCCCCAAAAAATTGCTTTTTTAATTGCATGGACCTCTCCTACATTTTAAAAGCTATTCAACTGTATACAAATATACTATTTAAAACCTTGACATTACTTTAAAAAATTTTTTGATGCAGACAGTAAAAAAAAAATGGTATAAATTGCAGTTTTGGGGATTTTGAACTGGACCTTTAAAAACACCCAGCAATGATATTTAAAGAATGAAGAAACTTTTAAAAAAATATGAGCAGTTTTTTTTTTTTTTTTTTCATTCTTAAAAAAAACAAATATATAAAAAATTTTAATCTTTTTCAATTCATTACTATTAATTCCCAGTTCACCCCTCTCTCTCTCTTGTTTTATTATATATAATATTACGAGGGGGGTTGGGGGAAAACCATGGCAACTGTTTTTTTTTGAAGATACCAAATCCCGGGTTTGGGAAAAAATTTAAATACGAAAAGGGCAAGGACATACAGACGGGAAAAAGGGCGGTGTTAATTACATGTGTGAACAACGAATAGCACTGAAATATCGTAAACCCCCTAATTTATTCCCCGTAGTATATAAATTGGGGGGGAAAAAAATGACCTTCACGGTGCAAAAAAAATGAAAACACAATTTTCAAAGTTTCACCCCCCGTGCTACTTTTTGGTTTGGTAGGCATTTTTTCCCAAAGGGGTTTCCCCTAATTCACTGTGATATTCCCTCGCATTTTCCCTTGGAAAAGGGGGCTTTTTGATATAAGAACGCTGCTCCGACGGGGTTTCTTCCATCACACAAAATCACCAACGGCGGTTTCCCCCCCTCGCTGCGCTACTTCCGGCTATCACAGAGCCATTTTTCTTTGTATAAAACACTATCCCTTTTAAAAACTTCCCCCGACACATTTTGCGTTTTTTGATCCATTCCCTATATACAAAAAAAAAAATAGTTCCATGACTTATGCTCCAACCCTCGTTTTTATATATATAGTAATATAAAATAAAAGTGATATATAAATAGTTTGAACAAGATTTATGTATATATACATGTATATATATACACATAAAAAATCTTGTCCAAACTTTCAATCGTTAATAAAATACTTTTAATTCATCCACTCAAATTCAAATATATTTTTTTTAAAATTGGTGGAGACACTTGAAAGTTAATACAGTTTTCTCAAATATTAAAATTAAATTTAAATTTAAAATTTTTTTTAAAATTTTTAAAAGTATTCTGCGTTATTTCTGATAAAATTACAACTAGCACTAAAGATGGCATTTTTAGGTTTTTTAACAAATTTTTTTTTAAACTTCAAATATTTTTTAAACTTGTTTGTGGATGACACTTAATTTAAAAACAGTTTTTTTTAATTGGGTTTATTAAAATTTAAAAATTTAACAACGGAAATATAAAAAATTTTTCCCTTTTGACCCCAAATAGGGAAATTTACTTTAAAAAAATTTTTTTTAACTTATTTAAATATTTTTCTTTTTTCTATGCAAAAATTGGGAAAAAATATTTCCAAATAAAAAATAAAAACCAAAGGGTCACAATTTTTTCCGGGGCCAATTATTTTTTAAAAAATTTATTTCCCAAAAAATGCAAGGGGAAAAAAAACTTAAAAAAAAAACTCGTGCCAAAAAAAATTTTTCGTGTAAAAAAGTAGAAGGTTAAAGTTAATTTTTTTCATTTTTGGGAAAAGGGGAAATACACAGTTCAGTGTTCAATCAAATTTAAAAAAAAGGAAAAAATTCTCTGTAGAGCTTCAAAACGGAAGGAAATGAAAAACCAGCAAACAATGTTTTCGGGGTTTTGAAAATGTGTTTGGGGTGCTTTTTAAAATTCAGTATTTTAACCAAAAAAAATTTAGCCACTTTATTTCTTTTTTGTCTTTTTAAATTTAAAAGGGAAATTTTTTTAAACATCGCAAATTCTACTCAAAATGCGTCTTGGCACTACGAAAAATAACCCAAATTTTTTAAATTCCTTTTTTTTATTACATACATCCCGTGTGTTTCCCCCCCTTAAACAAAAAATTTTTCGGGTTACATTTCACGGGGACTTTCCCCATCGAATATTTTATCTGTTGAAAAGGATTCTGGGGGAAAAAAATCTGTTATAATTATTTTTAAAAAGAACATCTTAATACTTTTTAAAATTTTTTGGGAAAAGATGACAAAAAATTTACAAATTATTATAAAAAACATTTTTTTCAGTAAATATATATAAATACATAAAAAATTTTAAAACATAAAAAATTTAAAAAAACAAATAAAAAGGCTTGAACAAAAAAAATATTTTGCAAAAAACCCAAAAGAAGAATACATGTATTGTTTGAAATACAAATAAAATATTTTAAAAACTCTTAAGAGAAAAACCCCTGATGAAAATACCAAAATTTTTTTTTAGAGCACAAGAAAAAAACAAAAAGATCGAAGAAAACCCCCCTAAAGGGGGGTTTTTTTTACCTGTTTGGACCCCAAAAAACCCCTTAGGATCTGCAATATCCTGTTTAAATTTTTCTAAACAAGAGATGAGACAGAAAGCTTACTTTTTTATTTTTCCGGGTTTCATTTTCTAGCAGTTATAATGACTGAATTCAGATTTCAGGTATTCAAAAAAAATTTTTTATCTAATAAATGGTTTCAATAGGAATTATGGAAAACAGATTGAATAACATAATCAAATAAATAAAAATATAATAAATTTTTTGATAAACTACTCTTTCTGTTTTTAAAAGAGGTTTTGGATTGCAATACGTAATCAAAAATTTTTTTAAATTTTTTTAAAAATTTGGGAAAAATTTAAATTTAAAAAAAAAAAAAAGTATCCATCAAATTAAAAAAATTGAAACTCAAGTAAAAAAATACGTTTTAATTTAATTTTTTTCACTCAATATCAAAAACTTCATCCATTTAAACACTACGACGGTAACATATTTTAAATAACTATTTCTTAAAAATTTTTTGAAAGTGTTTTTTAAAAGTTTTTAAATTTATTTTTTGTTTTCAGTTTCCTTCTTTTTGAAGATACTTAGTATTGTAAAATAACTTTATTTTTTAAATATTTTCATTTTTAAAACCAAATTTTAAATCTATTTTTTTTTACAAAAAAATTTTGGGAAATCTGTTAATAGTTTCGAATTTTTTTTTGTCTTTCTATACAAGCGTAACAGTCAACGATCAAAAAAAATTGGGAAAAACTGTTGCCAAACACCAAAAATTAAAAAAAAAAAATTTAGGTCCCCCTAATCATTATTTATTGGGCATTCCCAAATGTGTTTTCGTTGATGAAACAAATAAAAAAGAGGGTTTTTTCCCCCTTTATTAATATTTATTGAAGGGAAATTTCCCTTCCCTTGATTAATCATCAGAAACCCCACTTAATGAATATTGTCAATGGGAAAAACCAATAAAACTACGAGTTTCCCCAAACCCAAAGAAAAAAAACCTGTTTGGTAATATATTGTTATTTGAAGGAACTTTAATATAAAAGTAAAAACCCCTTTCTTTAGAAAAAAAATCATATTGGGGAAGGAATAGTGCCCGGCCACACTTGTTGCTCTGACAATTCTCCGAAAATCCGACCGAAAAAAATTTGATCCCCCATTTTTAACTTATCATCCTTGGCCTTTCTTTCCCAAAAAAATTTTTTTTGGAAAAAAATTTTAAAATAAAAAGAGATCAACTAAAGGGTCGGTTAAAATTTTCACCTCCATAAGGGGAAACCCCCTATGAAATGAATACCCTAAATTACTATGCATTTTTATGGGGGGCTCAGCAACGATGTGAATTATATTGTTCAATGAAATTTTTTAAAGAGGTATTGAAAAAAGGGGTAACTCTCCGGTAGACCCCCTTTTTTATATGTAAAAATAAACCCAAAATTTTGCCGGTTTTTTTATTTAGAAAATTTGGATAAAATATACGGGTGCTTATAGTTAAAGTTCCTCTTACTAAATACTGTGTGATGGATTTATACGCGTTTTTTCAAATTCCTCTTGGGAATCTTTGGGTTATTTTCGCGTTATTCACTCCCAAACCCCTTTAAAAAAGAATCGTGATTTTTAAAATTAAACTTATATTTTGAAAAGGGTTTTTTAGCGAAGTAGGGGGAAAAAATATACCAGGGCAGGTGGGTTTAATGAAGGAAAAAACATTTAAAATTTTAATGATTTAATTCTTTTGGGAAACTTTAAAGGGGACAATTGTTTTACTAGATTGATTTAATATTGGGTTAAAAAAGGTTTTGGGGTTTTTCCCTTTTTTTTAAGATAAAGGGGTCAAGGTTTGATAGTCTCTAATCATTCGCGTTTTACCGTCCCTTGTTCCACTTTCATGATTAACATTGGAATTCTCTTTTTTTTGGGTTTATATTGTGTCTTTATTTGGTGGTAAAAAAACAGGGGGAATTTGATTGGTGTTTTTTTCCCTTCCCCACACACCCGGTTCCCGAGAGAAAAGGGTCAAGCCTCTCACAACTTTAAAAACCAAACGGAAGGACTTCAAACTTGAACTGAATATACTTGTAAAAGGACAAACGGTACGACGTAAGAAAAAAAGCTCCCAAAAATTTAGCAATAGATAAAGCTTCGCGGCAAAAAGTAGATTCGGCTACAAGTGGCATTTTGAACAAAATTACGATTTCTGTGGCATGAATTTCCCATCAAACCAACTGTATTCTTCAGTGTTCATGATTGTTTTGGTTTTTTGATGGAAAAAATGTTTAATCAAAAATGTTCAAAGTTTGTGCAATTTGAGGGAAAAGCTCATCCAACATAGCAAAGTCGTACCCCATTGGATGGGAAAAATCGATTTTAATTATCTTGGAATCAAAAACCGCATAAAAAGCAGCAACAATGAAAAACACTAGTGTGAATCTTATTTCTCCTACCATACTGTTTCTACTTTTATCAAGTATATTTATTTCAAATTTGACGTCATTCTGACCAATGGTTCTTTTTTACAGCATTTTGAAAATGGAACTTTAGTTAATAATCACCCTGTAATAATAGGATTCTGCAACAATAAAGGGACATTGATTGTTCGGCAAGGATTGCAAAATGTGACATTAGTTGCAGTATGTATTCGAATCTTGCGGTACAGCTTTTGATTTTCCCACACAAATCGACTTTAGACAATCACCCATAATTCATTGGACAATTTCAGTGTGGATTCAATAGAACCAAACCGGTGCATTGACAGACAATGACTTCTCCTAAAACCGTTCTTGTCTGCAGTTGCTACTGGAACTGATAAAAACTAAATTAGAAAGGAAAAGTCGCGCCGGGCGTTTTCGTGTTTCTACTGACACCTGCAGCAGGGTGAAGAATTCCACAACCGTCTGCCACGGTCTGATTCTGTCGCACCGTGGTACCTTCCATCCCTCCACCTTCGGTCCACAAACCTCGGTGATGGGTCAAGAACATCGTGACGGATTCGTTCTCACGCTCTGCACATTACCATTTACGATTCTAAAGAGAGAGAATTCGAATTTTTTTTAGTTCTTTTCTTTTCACCGCGAAAAGAAAGTGAGGAAAGTTTTCGAATGCAACCAATTTTGATGGCATGCATTTATCAAGGGGTGGACAAGACTATCTGGTATCGATTCGAGGTGATGGGGTTGAGGATTGATATTAAGAAAAGTATATAGCGTGAGGCTCAATTTTACGACGAAATACACCTTTTTTTCCCTTCTTTTAAAAGATGTTATCAGTGTCTTATTGTATCTAGGTTTGTGTGATTTCGATCCTTTCTTTTGTTCTTAGACATACAAAGCGGTCATCTAGTTCTGGGAAAATTGCTTTGATGGTTTCAAAAGTATTTATATGTGAGCTGGGGGGGAAAAATTTGAATTGTATCGATGGGGAAAAGGGTTTT
>BMAV01019518.1:0-43095 GCA_019973955.1 Trichonephila inaurata madagascariensis
AAGCGTGTAAATGGATAATATTTATGATATTTAGTGTTACTTAGATTAGAATTCATGTATAAAATTGTTTTAAGGACATTACGTCAAAAAAAATTTATTTAAATACAATATTTTGGTAAAAAATTAACTTAATAACCTTTTTCCAAATGTTCTCCTTTTGTAAAAAATGCTTCTATTGCATTAATATTTTGCCTGTATTCAGCTCGGACCTCTGTTCAGAGGCTCAACTAGAATTTTTGAAGTGCATAACTTGGAAGTCGGTTTATCCATGTTTTTTGAAAACAGAAGGGAGAAAACTTACGAAAATACGCCGATAATTATTTCAAATGGTTGTAACTCTGAAAACAATGTGCATTTTTCAAAATTCATAGTTGCGCCTCTGTACAGAGGTCTGAGCTATATACAGGCAAAATGTTAATACAATAGAAGCAATTTTTACAAAAGGAGAACATTTGGAAAAAAGGTTATTTTAAGTTAATTTTTTTGCCAAAATATTGTATTTAAATATTTTTTTTTTGTCATAATGTCCTTAAAACCATTTCATACATGGATTTTTATCTAAGCGAAACTAAATATCATAAATATTATCCATTTGTGCGCTTTTTTAAAATCATGCTTCCGAACGTAGTCGGGTACCTTAAGAGGCATATGATAAGAGGCATTACATTTCAACATAATGACCGTTTATATAAATATTTATCAGAATGCAGAACCAACTTGTTTAACCTGTCTTGGTAGAGATCGGGTCCCTGTTCATTGATCAGGTCTCGGCGGAAGTTTCTGTAGCACTGTCTTGGAATATCTCAGCACATCAGAAACGATATGCTGCACGTTACCGTAGCTCAGTCCAAACTCTGATGAGATTTCACTCATAGTTACTCGCCGTTTATTTTGAATCATTTCTTCAATTCGTGCCGTTAAGAAATCGACCAACCACTTCCTGCCATATTGCGGTTTTCGACATCTTGTATGCGTGATTGAAAAGAGTGACACCATTTCGCTACATGTTGCCTGTTCATTGCTTCTTCACCCTAAACTTCAACGACTTGACTGTGAATGACAGATGCGGACAGATTCTTTGCCCATAAAAAACCGAATTGTGGCTCGTGCTTCCAAACGAGACCTATTTCCTAAGCGTCTTGTCATTTCAGTTGTCTGGACCGTCTGGTAACTTTCACTACCTACCCGCAACTATGACAAGTTGCGCCATTTGTCTCTACTCTGGACAAACAAAAATTTCTCCACAATATGTAGTTTTCAAATGCTGAGGCTTGTAACCTTTTTTTTTCTCATCATCCCTCGTATAGTAATAATAATAATATTCTGAGTCATGTGTTTGGTTCCTATCGTCTTTTTCAACATTATTTAACATTTAATATTAAGTGAAACGTTTATTCTATTCAAAGTTGTATGAAGTAGATAACCTGTACAATAAAAAGTTAAGAAATACTTGAACATTTTTGCTTATAAACACAATTTTTGTACAAAAAATCATTAAAATATGGATATTTTTGATGTTATTAGAATGTTTTGAATATTTCAAAATTTATTTTAATCCAATCCCTGCATAAGCGATCATAAAATGCGATGCGTAGTACCCTTTAGATTTTTTAAGGTATGACTTTACTTTAATCTTGATAAGGACTGAATACAAATAAGTACATAAAGTATTCAAGTGAGTCTATTAATTAAATTCTCTTTATATATGACATAAATTAACACTAACTTTTGTAAAAAGTATAAATATTACATTCCATTATATTTTTTTTTTTAAATTTGTTGTAAAGCATTTAAATATATATAAGATCTGGAATGGACGGAAATTTGATACACAGAGAAAAATATGTATTACATCCATTAATGTTAAGCACTTTTACTTCATGAGTATTTAACCCTTTGATCGGAACATCAATTTTTTTTTTTTGCCGTTCTGAGGGACATCCATCTAAAAGACGGAGATACACAAATTTTCTTAAAAATTTATTACCTTAGGGATTGTTTTAAATGTCCTTATTGGTCATGAAATTGAGCATGGTTTAAATAAGAAGACGTGTGAGGTTAAATCACAAGCACAACTTTCTTTTCAAGGTATATACATTAGACAATTTAATTAAAAACATGAAACATGTAAACGAAAATAAAAATTTTAATATTTAAGTCTTTATGCGGCACACTATATTAATATATTTTTATCACTGGAATTGTGACTAGCATTTTTATAAAAACTGATTATAAATTATTTATATTCATGTAAAAATAATTAAAAATAATAATACCCATAACGAAAAACACTAGGAATATCCGTCTGATAGCCGGCGATAGATCGCACATACCGTGAATTGAAAAAATCGCCAAGTACCACAACATGATCCTCTCACTGGGTAGAGTCCAACTGAAGATGTCAAGGCAGCTCACCCCAAATACACCACAGCGTTATCTACAGGCATCAAAGTAAATCCTCCCCGTCTGAGAGACGGATATTCCGGTCAAAAGGTTAAGCTTCAAAATGAGCCTATGAGAGCCAACAAATATAACGTTCTGCATTTAAATTTTATGAAAATATTTTTTTACTTTAATACACTAATTATTTTGCAAAGGAGATATTAAATGTGTTATGGACTTTTAAATTTTACACTGCTGTCCACCGTAAATGCAACACCAAGAAAGACAAGAGGTAGCACAACAAAACTTATTTTGTAGATAACATGTTTTTTGACCAAGTATCAAATGATTAAATTTATAGACTTCTGTGAAGTGTGGTTCCTGCCAGAATCAGTAGCCAGAGTAGCCGTCATTATTGGAGGTCACCGCTGCCACACGCCTCGACATTGATTCAAAGAAACTTTGGATGTGTTCTTGGGGTACAGCAGACCAAGCAGCTTCCACACGTTTCCAAAGTTGATCTGGTGTGGCAGCTGGGGGTGTAATCTGGGTCAATCGTTGAGCAACCATGGAGCACATGATTTCTATCGGCAAAAGATCCGTAGAGCGAGCCGGTAAGGGAAGCAATTCTATCTGGTGATTGACGAAGAACATTTGGACAATTCGTGCCACGCATTATCCTGTTGAAATATGGCTGTAGTCAAGCCCTGAAGGTAATCAAGGACAACTGGCTCCAACACCTCGGAGATGTAGCGCTGGCTGTTTAAAGTACCGGCAATGCGTACTAGAGGAGTGCGAGAGTGATATCCAATACCACCCCATACCATAATACAAGGTGCAGGGCAAGTGTGGTGGTGCATAACGCAGCTGTTCAGCATCCTCTCTTCACGGTGTCTTCAGACTCAAATCCGGCCATCGTGGTGTTGCAGACAGATGCGTCACTCTTCAGTAAAGACAACTTCATTCCATTCTGCCACCCACATCCTTCTTTCATCACACCATTGGCGGCGGAGACGACTGTGGTTCAGCGTCAAGGGTAGAACAAGCAATGGACGTCTTGCTGACAGACCACTCTGCTGTAAACGGCGTCGAATGGTACGCGCAGACACTGAATGATGCGTTACAGACTCAGTGTGCTGTGCTATGGTTCGTGATGTGACTGAGTGATCCGTCTCTGCCATGCGCACAATTTGCCTGTCCTCACGTGAAGTATTGTACTGAGGTGGATGCGATCGACCACGTCGGTCCGTCGTACCCTCCTGCATCCTACGGTCACATATCCGCATTACAGTTGTTTGGTTTCGTCCAACACGACTGCCGATTTCCTTGAAAGATAATCCACAATCTCGGTAGGCCACTATCCTTCCTCTATCGAATTCGGATACTTGATCAAAAACTGATCGCTGTTTTCTACGAGACATAACTGATCGTTTTTGAAAAAACCACAAGAAAAACACAATTGCCGAACTTGAATTCGTCAACATCAAGCCTTAATTAGCGCTTTGAGGTGGCGCCGCAGGCGCGCGTGATGTGTGTCTGCGCTGAAATTCTAATCATTTTCATATCTCATCTCCGCTAATGCATGTTGTAAATTGCATGTTATTTGCATGCTTCCTTCAGGGTGTTGCTTTCACGGTGGCCAGCAGTTTACTATAAATTTCTTTAAAAAATTGCAGTCAAATGAATGATTTTAAAATCTCTATCTTTTGCCTTTCTAAAATGTCAAATACTTTATAATAAATTAATGTACTGAATGTTTTGCAATTATTTACTTTTTGGAGCATTTATTTTGAGAAAATTTTATTTAGAGCAAGGTGCTTAAGGGTTTTGTGCCCTTTTGAACAAGGTTAATTGGAGGATTATACATAGAAAATAAATCTTTTACAATGAAATCCTATTGGAGATGAAAACATTTTTTTTATCGACTTTTATCAAATTTCCAAAACATAATGTTTATAAATTGTTTGAATAAGGAGGAAAATGTTCTAAAATAGACAAGAATTTCAAAAAAGCCGAGAAAGACTTTAAAATATATATATAATCTCAATTATTTTTAATATTCCATTAAAATATAAAATGTTTGATTTAGAAACTTAAGAATATTTCATATTGAAATCAAGTGTGTTCCTGTTGCTTTTAATCAAATTTCTTTTATTTTGAAAAATTATGTTAAAGCAATTCGAATTATTACTTAAATACTGGGAAAAGAAACAGACAGCGTAATGCATTCGCACGTTTCGAAATGTACTGAAACAGACGTTGTTAATGAATCTCCCTTTATTTCGTAACAGGGGCGTCTCTAGGGCCGGACAAACCGGACCCCTGCCCGGGGCGGCAAATTTTAAGGGTGGCATTTGGATCGAATTTGAAAATATATATATATATATATATTTTGTTGCACAATTTTTTATATATTTTCTGAATATTACTGTGTGTGAATTTTTTTTGGTACTTCATTAAAAGTACCTTAATTCCTTATTTTGTACTCTTTATGTTTAGTATCAGTTTTATTTTATGTTGAAGGTTTCGAGGTGGGAGTATATGTTAAATGAAGAAATTGATATGTTTACATATGTGTCACAAGTAACTATCTCCCCATCCAGATGTGAGATCACAATGGACATTCTTTGCACCCATACGATGTCCGGTGTCAGCTATCCATAAGAGGACATGGGTAATAAAGAGATTTGGTAGATAGGAAGCCACATGAGATATTTTATTTAGTTTTGTGTGTAGTTACTATAAGTTAAAATAAGCGTTTGTGATCCTCACCATCAGTAGATTCTCTTTCGAAAAAATTGGCTTGCTGAAAAGGGCGATTCCTTCTCTTACATTTTACTCGATTTAAATACTAACAAGTAATTATTATTTCCTTAATTTCAAATTGTTTTGTATTTTCTAAGACACAAAACTATATATGTATATATAATCCATAAATATATATACAGATAGCTATAGAACCTAAGTATAACTATTCAAGATAGAAAATATTAGACACAGTACTACAATAACAAACTCCTGGCCTTAGGAACCAAGATTCTGTTTGTTCGAAAGAATTCTTCAAGTTTTATAGCTGTTAATATATGTGAACAATTTATCCTTTTTAATTATAATTTTTTGCTTTGGAGAGAGGGGCGGTAAATCTGCTAGAGCCAGCCCTGGTACCCAATATTCCTTTGTGGGGAAAAAATGTTAATATAATGGATCTTTATTTGAATAGGACTTATTTAGTAAGACCTTAAAATCAATAACTCTTAAAAAAATAAGAACATATAATAATTTTCCTCTCTATTTGTACTCCAAAGATATCACAAACAATCTTCAGTATAAAAAAGAACTTGTATTAATTCGACTATATTAACAATAAATTGATTATGTAAAACTAAAATTTATAATTATTTCCTTCTGTATTGGATAAAGTAACTGAAGAATATTTTAAAAAATTCTATTTTGTTTGTGTGTTGTTATTACCTTCTCACATAATTCTTTACCTATTTTTTTCTGGAACATATTGTGCATGCATCAAACGTGTCCAAATCTAAGATACAAAGTTCTTGGGCGTCTGCTTATATCTGCTACCAAATGCTGCTTTCCCACAAAGCAACTCCTAATGGCTTTCAGAACTCATCTTTCATTCCTGGAAGCCAACTAGTTGACCGCTATGCGCCACAATCTGATAATAACATATATCTCAGAGGTTGTAAATTTGAAAATAATACTTGGAGTGGAGTTTTCTCAAATCGGCCAGGTACTATCACGAAGGGAAACAAGAAATATTTAAGCATTTAAAAAATGCGGAGAGACACAAGAAATAATTTTTTTGGTACTTAAAATATTGACTATCACGGACTCAATTCACAATATATCATTAGAATTAACGCTTTATATATGTGGAATAATAACTGAAAGTTGTGTTTGTATACAAAAGCGATTATTTGAAATTTCATTCAATTAAAAGAATCAATAAAATTGCGAAATAAAACGCTTAAAGCATCTCTGAAAATAAAATTGTCTTTTAATCCAAAATACATAAATAAAATGGCTGTAAAAATATTATAAATAGTATTTTTAAAGGTTTTTTTTATTATATACTGCAGGTGAAGTTAATTATATTAAGGTTTTAACAAAAACACAATATAATAAAATTTTAATACAATTTAATACAATATTGTATTATTGTAATAAAAATATAAGTGACAGTTCATGCTAATATACTTGTATAAAATATGCACATACTAAAAAATAATAATAATAATCTATTTTATCCAAAATTATTTTATGAGTCTCAGTACAACACTTTATCATTTCCGATACTGACAAGCACATATAACAGCAAATTGTAACGCAGACACAAAATTAAAATGAACAAACACTTATGAATCCCTTATTAGTAGCTACATTTCATTCATATGTGACTCGCTCTGTCCAATTGAAATTTTGTTCTTTTTTAAAGAATTTGAATTCAGGACTTCTCCTCTCAGACCCAGTGCTCTTTCGTATGTGCTCCTTTGTAAGTGTGCTCTTTTGATAAGCTTCTTGGTAATATATTTTATGAAAAATTTACAAATCAAAATATTTCATTGACCATCAACACATTTTCACTAACGTAGTGGGGAACAGAAAATAAATTTTAATAATTTTTGAAATCCAAACGAAACACTCGAATGCATACTATTTATGCATATGATTCCCTAAAACAGAAAATTAGTCATGTTATGAAATAATTTATCTCGCACTATACATATATAAAATAATTATTGGGAAACAGCCAGAAAAAAATTTGCTTTATATCATTTTATTTAAAAACTATAATTTTAAAGGGAAAGGGACACAGAATATCTAAAGTACATGGATATCGCAAGGCATTATTTTGATACTTTCAACACATTTTAAATCAAATAGTGTCGTTTAAAATAATCTTGAGGAAAAGAGAAGGGATATTTCAATAAAAAGTAAATAAATTTTGGAAAAAATACTAAATTTTTCTATAATGCAAAACTTAGCACTTGTAATGCCTCTTTATAACATCGGTATCCATGTATCTCCTGACACGTACTTGTAATGAAATCACATAATTATCATATTTATTTGATTAATTAAAATTTAAATTTCCATAAATTTTGAAAAGAAAACAGTAACAAATATCAAATTAATAAATATATCAATTTAACTTTATGAATGATAATAAGCATTTATCAAGTCACACTTGAACACAACATGAGAGCTATTGGCGTTGAATCTCTTAATTTTGAACCATCGTCAAGAAATACCTGAAATGGCAACCCCATCTTCAAATGACCACACCAAGTCAAAAGAAACACTTTGAGCCTCGACATATTTAACGTGCATCAGCTCATGCGCACGGTGATTTTGAGAGGTACATAAAGCATGAACCCTTGTCATGCCATCCACGAGTTCGTGAACATAACCTTCAGGCTACCACTTTCACCAAAGTAACTGTAGAACAGAATGGATTAGAAATATATCAGGTTACATTATTTCTAAAAAAAAGAGAAAGAAATACAGTACTAAATTTGTAACATTACTTATATAACGTAGAATAACACTTCAGTGGTTATAAAAAGAATGGCTTATGGTAAAAGGTTATATATATTAAATAATTTAATATTCAACTTTATAAATACTACATTCAGAGTTCCAGGGATCTTCAGACGGCTTGCCGAGCTTTGGAAGCGGTCACCTTCATGGTATGACCTTTGTGTAGGGGGTAAAGTCTTTGTTTACTTGTCCCTGCTTCCCCTGCTCATCTTCTGGACTGCTGGGGCATTTCCCTGGGACAGTTGATTTGGAGATCAAGACCTGGTTTGTCACATTCTTATGCTGAAAGAATAGACTTGATGTAGGCTTTACAGTTCCAAGGGGATTTGAAACAACAACAATATAAATACTACATATTAAAGTATATTTAAAAATTATAATATATTCTATTCAAAAAATATTTTCAGGGAATAGTAAAACTACAATGAGTTATTTTTATGTCCGAAAAATATAGCCAGTTGTATATACAAAACGCTAGATATCTGTGTGTGTTTCTTGTAGTGTATATTGGTTTTGTTCTCAATAGATCAGTATTTTTTTTACAAAATATTTTATGTGTAGAAAGTTACTGTCAAATCCAATTTTTTCCAAACAAAACACCAATGTATAAGCATAGATTTTGCATGTGATATTTTCAGTCAACGTATTACATTTACGTATAATAAATATTTATTAAGTCGAGAGAAATAACATTATTAATCACAAAGAGTTCCTCGATTAAAAAAAATGTGTAGAATAATGTTATAATTCGTAACCTTCTGAAGATCAATTAGTGCTTAAGTAGTTTGACTAACGACTGAAATTACATTATTAAGAGTAGTGTCAGTTGAAATATTATTCTCTACTCGTTTTTCATGAGATGTCTTACGCAAGCGTAATTAATTTAAGTCTAGATCGTTATTCACTGTCGCTTTTTTTTTTTTCTTCCCTTCGTTATTTTTTCTCTTCTGATAGCTTAGCTTTTTTCCCTCCATTTCTGTTCTAATTGCGATTAAATCTGTACCTTTAAATTTTAATTTCCCCGGGAAAAGGTTATTTTTTTTTATAACGGGTTTCAACCAATTTGGATATTTGGTTTAATGCTCTCATTTTTTCTGGGTTTTCCCTTGGATTTTTCCCGTGGGGTTTCCCCAACGTTTTTTCCTTTTTGCATTAGAAAAAATATAAAAATAATTTTTTAAATAATATATTTAATAATAATATTTAATGCATTCGTATAAATTTATTAAAATGATTTTTTTTAAATACTTTTCGAATAGTGACAGAAAAAAATTTTTAATTATATTGTTCCATACTTTTTTTAATTCTTTTTTTTATATGCGAATACAGTAAAAAAAATTGTGGCAAAAATTTTTAATAAACTTATATTTTTTTTTCTGCCTGAACTGAGAATGTTTTTTTCATATTCTTTTTCCAAAATTATCTACGCAAATATATAAATACCAATATTTCTCGCTTTAAGGCCGAAAGAATTTTCTCAAAAACCCGAAAGCAACCTCTTCTAAAATTGAAGTTAATTCCCTTTGTAAGGGACCCAGAAATCCCGCCCAAAGGTGGGGGTTTTTGTGAGGCTGGCAGCTTGCCGTTTGACCGGGTTTTTGAACCCGGAAGAAGGCATGGGTTTTTTTTAAATGTTTAGTCCCTTTTTGCGGTAAGAGGGGGTACTTTTGAATATCCTTCAAACTGCAAGTCCGTCCGTGAGGTTGGTGGAAGGAAAAGGAGATTAATCCCCAAGAGCCCCTTTTCAAAATGGGGGTAAAACGAGCCAAAACCCGACTGCCATTTTGTATGGGTCTTATAGCAAGTTTGAACTTCTAGCCCTTTGCCGAAAATGAATCTCATGGGCCTCGATTTACGCCGTCAGACAGGGGGGATAAGTAACAACAGCATGATTTTCTAAAAGCAGGGGCAGTGAACTTTTTAGTCAAGGGCCTTTTTTTTCCAAAAAATAATGTTTATGAAGTTAGACGTCCTCAAAAAATTTTTGACTTGGGATTTTTGGGGAAAAAGTAATAAAACTAAGTACTAACAACACAAAAACTCTTTATTTAAAAAGGGAAAAATACATTTTTTTTTTTTTATAGAAATAAATGTTTTTTTTAGTTAAAGGGGATTAAAAATTATAAAAAAGTAACTTTATTGTGTTTTCCCTGATTTTTAAAATTTGGGATGAAAAAATAAATTAATTTTGGGTTTTGGGGTAAGATGTTACTTTTAGCAGAATGCATGCGGGGAGTTGGAGTCTTTTTCCAAAAAGGTTTCTAAAATGTCTTTAAGTTATTCACCCCATAAAAAATTATGACCCTTGGAAAGGTCGAAAAAAATATGGTTAAAAAGCATGAGCCTACTTCTTCAAACTTTTTTAAAAGGGTTTCGGGAATTTTTAATTTCATTTTTCCCAAAAATTTTCGCTACTGACGTTTTTACTTATTTGTTTTGCTTATCTTTCTTTTTCCCGGCACCCTAACTTTTCCTTGTTTAAAAAAATTTTTCAAAATCCTTTTTGGGAATTAGACTAGAAATTAATAAGTTGCATTTCAAATTTTTAAATTTTCCCCTCCAATCGAATTGGGGTAAGTTCAGTTTATCAAATGATGTCACATCAGGGTAAAATAAAAAAAATTTGAGGTTTTTTAAAAAATTTTTTCAACTACGAAAGTTTTTAATGAAACCCTTTTGATTGAAGAATTAATCGCGGTTGGTAGTTTTGATCGGTGGTGGCAAAAAACTTCCATGGGAAAATGGTTCGCCACCCCTGTTCTGGGGTTTCCAGAAAAAATTCAGTCTAATCTTCCCTGGGGCAAAACGCTGGGCTGTTGGATGTAGTCATATAACGCAATATCTATTATAGTAAGTGTTTTGTGCTGTGATGTCAAAAATGTCTTTAATGGATAGTTTTTTCTATGCTATAATGTCTGAAGTGTTTTAAAATATTGTGACTTTTAATGGGGGGTTTGGAAAGTTTGGGGGGGGGGGGGAAGTTTTTCCGAACTTTTCACCTCCATTCATGATTTTTTGGGATGGATTTAAAACTCTTTCAAATTGCCCTTTTTTTAATAAAAAATTTTTTTAAAAATTTTTAAAAATATAAGCAAAAAAAAAATAAAAAGAGAAATTACTTTGATATGAAAAAATTTTTCAAATATAAAAAAAAAGAAAAAAAATTGATAAAAAAATTCACTTATAGAAAATATTTTTATTTCTCTTTTTTTTTCCCCCGTGATGGGTGAGGGGGGAAAACGACGTTTAGCCCCGGTTTGAAACCAAAGGATTTCCCAGAAAAAAAAAATATTTATTTTTAAAAAATTAAAGTGAGGGGTATATTGGGGGAAATTTTTGGGGGGGATGGCTGATCAGAGACTTTCATCAGATCGGGATCAGGCTTTGATCGAGATCAGGCTGGAATTTTTTTCTTTAAAATTTTTAAATGTGAAGGGGCTCGACCAATCATTGAGTAGTAAATAGAGTTAATTTAAAAAAAATTAAAAAAAAAAAAATAATAAAAGGGAAAAAATAGACCCATATTTAGGAATTAAAGAAAAAGCAAAGTAAATTGGGATTCATTGGGTCTGTGGAAATTAAGATCATAATAGCATATTTTTAAAATGAAAAGTCTGATTTATTGTCAGAGTTGAAAAATTTATTAAATGTTTTTGCATTTCTCCCCCTGTTTGTTTAATAGTAAGTATTTTACCAGGCTCGGATCGGGCATTCCTCAAAACCAGCGGGCCAAAAAATTTCCCCCCGACATTTAAAATTTTTGAGCATTTTCTAAAATGAAAATCAGTCTCTGTAAATGCCCCAAAAACAGGGGGCCCGTAGGTCGGGTTTAAATTTTTAGGATTATGAGTAAAAAAGCTTTTTTGTTTCTTTTAAACTTAATTTTGTTTTTTTTGAAAAAAAGGGGGTACTTTTATACGCGATTTTTTAAAATTTGTCTTTTAATAAAAGTTCAGGTTTTTTTGGTTTTTAAAATTTTTTTGGGGTAATTTCTGGGTATTTAGCTTGATTAGCCCCGGAGACTCATTCCCCCACGCAGATGTCTGGTGTTTTTTTGCCCCCAGCAAAAAATATAGTTTTGTTTTGAAGTGTTTGATGGCTATTTTTTTCCAATTTTCTAAACCAGTGGTCAAGTTTTTAATAGATTTTCTTCTGATCATATATGAGATAAAAAAACTGGTTCTTTTTGTTGGGGGGAGTATCGCCATGTCGTCAGCATATATAAATTTCCCGTGTTGTTAGTGTTTGGGGGTGTCAATAAAAAATAGATTTTTGAAAGGGAGGAAAAGAAAAGGGGGCCAAAGGGGACCCCAGCAAAAAATGGTTTTTTGGGATTTTTAGGGGTTTTAATACTTTTAACAGAAAAAAATATATTGGAAAAGGGAGGAATTAATTGGATAATTTTGGATTGGACTGTTTGGGATTGAATTAGTTTTATAGATAAGACTTGTGTGCCCGGGAACGGTTGAATGCTTTTTGTATGTTTTAGAAAAAACTGCACTTTGGGGTATTTTTTTTTTTGGCTAGATTTCATTTACTCTATTGTTCTGGGGTAACTGGGGGGGTGGTGAAGGGTTTTGGCCGAAAACCGTGTAGCTCCGGAAATTTAAAAATTTTTTTTTTGATTAAGATGGTTATTTAATCTATCAAGAATAATGTTTTTTTTCCCCCAGTTTACTTTGGTTGGGTAGTATAGGGGATAGGGCTGTGTTTTTTGACAAGGTTTGGGGCCCCTTTCCAAAGGGTTTTAAAATTTGGAAAACCAATACAGTATTTCCCTGCCCCGGGAAAAATTTTAATATTTAGGTATTTTAATGTTTTTTAATTTTAATAATTTTTGGGGGGGGTTGGGGAATTTTATTGGGAAACCATATCTTTATGCAGGGTTTTTTAATTTTATATTTAATTTTTATCTTTAAAAAATTTTCCCTGGAAGAGCCTAAAAAAACGAAAAAAGGGGAGAATAAAAACCCCCTCGTCTGGTTTAATGGGTTGGGGGATAACCCCCACAAACTTTTCATCTACAAACCAAATTTTTTGGGAGCGTTATGAAAGAAAGCCCAAACCGACCTTTTAATTGTCTTATCAGAGTAAGTGTTATATATTCATTTAATTGAAATTTGATTCTCGCGAATCAGCAATGTTTTCAGATTTATCTTTGGCCCCAGAAGATGCCTTGAGGGGGCCCAAAGAGTGCTTAAAAATTTTTAAGGGATTTGTTCAGAAGATTTTAGCCATATCCCCTAAGGAAAATTTTCTTCCCCGCCCTTCAGGGTCAAAAAGTCGAAATTCGTTAATTTTTTGTAGTCTGTTTAGAGATTTTTTTCAAATTTAGTGTTTTATTTAAGCCAGGTTTTTTTGGGGTCTGTTTCGTTGTTTGAAAAAACTATCTAAGTTTCCTGTTACAAAGGAACCCGATTAATTTGGGGCTTAGGGGCCATTTATGGAAAAGTAAAAAAGTTGTGTGATATCACGTATTTCAACATTTTATCATCCGTGCTTTTGGCAGTTGTGGGCGTAATTTTTACTTTTTATAACTTGTTTTTAAAATGTTCAAAAAATTGGGATGCTTGGGGAGGTGGTAGTGGAAATTTTTTAGAAGCTGGGGAAAAATATTTTAACAGGGGAATTTTTGGGGCTTTTTGCTCCGGGAAAAAAAAAGGATTTTAAAGGGAAAATGTTTTTTATAAACAAATGGGAAAATTTAGGATTTTCCATACCCGAAAAACGGGTAGGGGGGGGCCAAACTTTTATTTTGAACGTATGTCGAAGATTGTTTCCTTTATTCGGGGGTTTTCGGCATCTCCAGAGTGTATGCTTTGCGTTGAAATTCCCCAAAACATCTAAATCAAGGTAGGAAGGAAAAATTTTGAAGTGCGTCAAAGGGGTTGTTTTAACCCTGATGGCCCAAAGAAAATCTAGATCAGGGGGTTGGGGAAACCCGTGGCAGCATGCAATTGATGGCACAGGAAAACAATATTTTTGGGATGCCGGGGGATATTTTGGGATATTTTTTTGGGATGCCAACCCAAATTTGAAATGGTTTTTTATTTTATTCCAAAATTTCAAAATTGACTATAAAGTATTACGAGCAAACGGCGGCGGGCGGGAGGAGCACCTCCCCTTTTTTATTGTGTTGCCTTATTTACGTTTTAGATTACAATTGCTTTCGATGTAAAAATTTTGTCTACGTGTCGCAAGGTCAATTTCCCTTAATTTTTAAAATGCATTTTTAAAATTTTTTCTTTTTGTTACATTTACGGGTTTTAAACCCCGTTATTTTAAATTGGTTAATTTAAAAAAAAAGAAGTGCAAGATAGTAAGGGTAAAGGGGGAATTTTTAAATTTTTGGGGGACCGGGAAAAAAGACATTATTAGTAAAAAACGACAAAGCAGTATTTTTTTATGTTCCCGGGAAAAAGGTACCCGAACATCGTCTGTAAAACCACAAACCCCCCCTTATCAAAAAAAATGAACCACAAAAAATAATTAATTTCTTTTTGGGAAACCCTTTGGCGGAATTTTATTCCAATTTTGCATGTATTCTTCAAAAAAATAAATCTTAAAAACCCATTATAAAAAATTTGGGTCCCAAACTGCAAAAACAGAAGTTAACTAGTGTTACTTCAAGTACATTTTTTTAAAACATTTAAATAAAATATTTATAACCCCCAATTGTTTAAAAAGGGATTTTTTTGTAGTAAATAGAGTTTTTTGTTGTTAAATACTTGGTTTTATTATTTTCCCAATAATTAAAAGTCAAAAATTTTTCGATGGCACGTTTATACCCCCATCAAACACTTTTTAAAAAAATTGCACGTTGATCCATAAAGGTTCGCCCCCCGATCTAGAGAACCCATCATTGTTGAACTTTTTTTTTGAATTAGAGCTTTTTTTTCCGGGGTTTTGGGTAGTCTGATTAGTTGAGGGTTTTTTCTTTTTGCTAATTTCTTTTGTTAATTAAAAAAGGTTCCGCTCTTTAAATTAAAAATTAAAACATACCCCTATACCCCTTTTGGGGTTTAAAGTTTCCTTTTAACAAAATATCCACTCAAAAGTGTTTTCCGCTTTTCCAAAATTAAGCATCTAAAGGAAAATTTTAGTTCCAAAAATTTATCAAAATGAATCAACTTATTTAAGCCTTAGTTAACTACTTTAATTGTTTCTTTTTTTTATCAATATGTCCCAAAGAAGGGGCCCTTTTTTGTAAAATTTTTTTAAGGGTAAAACAATTATAATAAAAATCAAATTTAGAAAAAGAAATTTTATAAATATTTAAAATTTTAAAAAATTATGCTAATTTTTATTTTTTTAAAAAACATAATTTTCCCCTTAAAATTTTTTGCTTTTTTCCCAAAAAAAAGAAACCCAAAAAAACACTTTACAAAAAAAAGTATATTAGATTTAAAAAGACAGAGTTGTAGTTACTTTTTCAGTTAATTATTCCCCCTTAAAAAATCTGTTTTTTTGGGAGGGGTTTAATTTTAAAAATAGTCCAACATCGCAAAACGGGGCAAAAAATTTCCCGTTCTTTTTCACCTGTTTTAAAAACGGTTTTTTTTTTAACCAACACATAAAAACATTGCCTTTAGGTTTTCAATTTTTTTGTCGGCGGGAGGAATAACTTCTAAAAAATTTTTTCTGACAATCGCAAGAAACTGGACAAAATTCATGGTCGTCCTTTTTTTCTCATTTACCATCCTTGTGTTTCAATAAGGTGATCTATTATATCAAGCTTGAAATTCAAATTAGATAATTTTCCTCTCAGTTTTTGATATTAAAAAGAAAGCGTTCCACAATGATCAATCTAAAAGATAAATAATATTTTTTGCATTATTTCTTGCCCTTTTTTGTTATTGGATAATTTGTGAGATGCTGATTCATGCTATCTACACCACAAGAGAACTTTCATCACTTCCAGAATAAGTTACAAAAATTTCAAACCCACTATCTGAGTCAACATCAGAATTATTTTCTGTTATGAGCTTCTCATAATCACTCATTTGTCTTAATTTAAGCTCCAAATTAAAAAAAAAAATAATATTTGTGGCTAATGGTGCACAAATCTAATAAAAAGGAAATTCTCTCTTTATCTAGTCTAAAAAATGCAGTAAAACCTCACCTTGAAACCGGTTCAGACTTTTTTTTGTAATCCTAACTTTACTCGACTATTCGAGACATCTTTTAGAAACATTGCACACTGAACGAGAAAAAATACAGGCAAATCAGAAAAATACAGTAGAAAAAAAGTGTTGTCCGAGAGGTGTTCGGACAAACCAGGGCAGTGGTTAAATAGTAATGTAAAAGCGTATTAAAAACAAAAATAATTTATTAATGAAATTTAATAATAAAAATAAATTATATAAAATTTCTCTCTTAAAAGATTTTTTCAATTTAGAAAAGGTAATTTAAAAAATATATGGTTTGGAATGAAAAGTACATTAAGAACTTACTATTAAATATTTCAAAAAAACTTTTTCTCACACATGGTTTCTTACACATTACAAAATTAAGATGCATTTTAAGGCTAACAATTAAAAAATTTTTAATAAATTTCATTAAACAAATTTTTGCTCCTCAAAATTTGTATCTGGTATGTAAATAACAGATTACAGAACCGTTACTCTCTTGTGATTTGTATAATATGATAATAATTCAGCAAACGAAATCATTTTTAACCAGATAAAAATTAATGTTTTCTAGCTCAATAAAATTCCTAACACTGGCATATAAAATATGAATCAAAAATCGTATACAAATACGCAGCAAAATCATTAATTATATTTATAATTTATGCATTTATTAGTTTTAACAGCAGATAAAATTTTAAAAACATTAATTGCGAATCGTCTCTGCTACAGATGTAGTATTTGTGCCCAGTACAGTTCTAGAATACGATTTAATAGAATAATTTATTTTTTTCTCTCTAGGATTTTCGTTTCCACGATAAATAAGAATTAATTAATTAAAGAGTTTGATGTTGTTTTTCTGTGTTTTTTCCCAAGTTTCATTTTTTTAGATATTTCATTAAGAAACAAGATATTTACCTAAATAATCCTCTTAGGCGTACGCTATTTTTATTTTACTGTGAAACGAGTATGTTTTCCGCAAGCTTTAATCTTTACCAAGGAATTAAAAAGTGCATAATACGGCAGCTGTAAACCTTTCTAAGAACCACAGCTATTTCTTTTACCCTGAGGGAAATATATCCCCCAATAAAAAAAAGAAACATGGATAATCTTATCTTTACTGAAAAAAGAGTAATCATGCAACTACTGTCTTTGCAATGTTTCTTCATTGTTATAAATTTTTTAGAGCATAAAATTGATCTTAATTAAATAGTCGCATGATATAAAATGTTTCAACGCCATTTTAAGAAAAAAAAAGTATTACATTTATTGTTTATTTTAAGCTTGATTATATATATAATATATTCTAAAATAAATTTTTAATAGAAATTATTTTAATGCATGCCGTACAGTGTGGTTTGAGTAAAACGCAGAAAATTATAGGATTCACTCTTTCAATAACAAAACTATTTAAAGTTCCATGCAGTAAAATATGGATTGAGAAACAAATCACAGCTTTGATTGTTCTGTGGATATTAAAGGTTATGCATTTTAAAATTCGATGGACTTTTGACAAAGCAAGCAGACATTACATTCAATGCCTTTCACATTTGCACTAAAAATGCCACAGTCCAATGGCTAGAAAAGATACAGTTAGGATAAGAAGTTAGATAACATTTTCCAGTATATATATTGTGTAATAATACTAATGAAAGATTTCGTTTCAAAGCAGTTTTAGCAGACATGAATTTAATAAAATAATATGATTTATGAAAATCTTTATTGAAATAAAAAATGTTTTCTAATTAAAAACATATTCAATAAGTATACGTATTGTAATCATTGAAACGCACATAAAGTATTACACCTAAGGTTTCAAAAATATAATCATTAAAACATTCCATAAATTTACGAAGGTGAAATTATGATATTTTAAAAAGTATCTACCGTCGAAAACAAAGCAACAGCAAATGTTCGGAAAATAACAATATTTTCTTTAAAAAGAAAACGTGCTACAGTATCGTAATGGAACGGAATTTATTTGTATCATCAGTGGATATACTTATACGTTTTCGTTAGTAGCAAATTTATTTAGTTTCAAACAATAAGAAGATGAAAATATTCATAAAATTTTCTAATAAACCCGGATTAAAATATTGAAAAAACTGAAAAAAAAAGCGATAAATGAATCTAAAAAAGAAAATGTGTTGAATATCTTAATGACTAGGTGATTTAGAGAAAAAAAGTTAATAAGGCTTCTAAGGAGAATTTTTCACATGTCACAAGGAAAAAAATTATTCTTTCAAATACAATAATTTTATTGCTGGTCTTAGAGAAATATTTTTATGTAATATATATTTTTTAAATATTTTGGAATATAATATTTTTATAATGTTCTTGGTATTTAGAAAATATTTTAACTGATTTCAATTTCCTAAAAATTCAATTTCCCTGAGACATCAGCATTTAATTTTTTTTGCTTTTTGTTGTAGTAGTTGTGTAATTGATCCCTATTTGTTTTAAAGGGGTTCACCCATGTGAGGACCTCTTTTTAAGCAATTTTAGGGAATTTTTTGTTGACCACCTGTAAAAAGATATAGCTTTAAGTTTTTCTTATGATTTATTTATATGTATTTTAAGAGTATGCATATAAATGTTTTGCCAAAAATATCCAATAGAACGTGAGTTATAGCGCTCTGAACACACCCGCCTCGAAAAAATGGACGCTCACTTGCTCCACGATTCCGGCTGATTGGCTGTAAAATTATAATTCTTGTGTCGGGAGAGTCATGATAATAAATTCCATTGTTTTAGTGGTGATTTGAATTTGTTGGTGCTTAACTCTAGAACGTCCGGGATTTCGATTATCCTTAAATCTCCACCGGTGTCATTTTGACACCATGATATAAGTTAGATAATGTAATTACTTTAACTAAATAATTTCAGGAGTACTGTTCAGTAGGGTTTAATTTGAAGACTTTTAAATCTTATTTCATGTAATTATCATATATTATGATTCTTAATATCATAAAATACTGGCCTTGATATTATGTTTCGTGAAGCTTGTTAGATCACTGCTTTGTCGCAAAACATGTCGAGTCGCAAATCTGCCAGGAATATTACTATCATGCGAAATTCATTATGTGCCATCCTTAGCGACATATATATCAGGATTCACTGGAATACTATCAATTACATCTGCTCTTTCTTCAGATTCTGCGAAATCGCTTTCATTCAATTCTATGTCTTCATCTGAATCTAAATTAGAGCTCATTCTCGGAAGAGCTCTCGTAAAAAATCAGCAATTTCATCAGAGGTCAGACCTTTTTTCTAAGAGTCATTGTTTCAGGGTGTCTGCTAAGCACTAAGTTCAAAAATTGAATGATTTTTTATGAGCAGATAAGTAAATACTATGCAACGAAACACTTAGACACAACACTTTTAGTATAATGGATTCATTTCTACTGTGAATTCATAAATAATGTATTGGAGGTAAAAAAAATAGAAGTTTGGGAAATTTGTTTTACAACTGTAACCTACTTAGTTTACTATATTTTGCTGAACAACATTGTTTTATAAAGATAAATTGTCTTGGTGTCAAATTGATACCAGCGGATGTTCTAGGTATATTTAGTTGGAAAATCTTTCCTAATTAACCTAGAATCACAAAACTGTTTCTTTGCAATCACGAGGGGAAACGATTTTTTAAAAGTCACAACACATTTTAAAATTCCCCGCAAAAATACGAAGAGAACCAATTAAACAGGACCTGGTGTCAAATTGACACGAATGAACATTCTAGTGTTAACTTTTGTGTATAATTTTATAAATGACAAGTCCATGGGGTCACTGATAATTATTAAACTTGTTCTTAGAATTTTTAATATAATTATAAAATACATTGGGTAGTACTGATGCATTTTAAGTGCATTATAGTGTAACTATGCATTTTATTTTTTATTTAATCAGAATTTATTTTGTTTGTTTACTTTCAGTAAATTAATAATTTTTTTATTTCAAAAATAATTTTTTGCTATCGTTTTTTAGTATACTCGCACCTCCCTTGCAGAGTTATCCTGACCTGTAAGAGGGGCGCACCCCGCAGTTTGGGAAACGCTGACATAAAATGTTCATCAGGTAAGTAACACAGGAAATCCGTTACATCGTCCCAACTTAGCCTTATATTTTCATTTCTTAATCTTATAAATAATTTCATAGAATAATCATAAAAATAGAGAAATGAAAGTAAAATATTAGTAAAATCTTATGAACTATAATTACTTTCTGTGTAGATTTTAAATTTTTAACAGTAATGAAGAAAATCTATTTCCTAATATCCCGTTTATGTGAAATAATGTCTTACGAAATTTTAGATAATCATTAATTCAAATAAAAGAAAAAAGTCTTACTATGTGTAAAAAGATTGTCAATTGATTGATTTGTCAATTGATTTTTGAAGTTTCTTCTTTTCCCTGTAATATATCAAAACTTGATATATTTTGTTTTTTGTTTTTAGCTAAAACTATTTAAGGTGACTGCCTACCTTCGGATCCAATTTTATAAAAAAAAATTTTGTAACAAATTGAGTGCTTTTAGGAAGAAAAATATAAAAGAATATGTAAATACATAAAAATATTATATATAAATATTGTGTACTTTTAGAAAAATTGATTGTTTTCAAGGAAATTTTACCAAATTTTTACTAAAACGGGTAACACTGTATAAGAAATTCTAATACAATTATCATAATTTTCTTTATACACAACATACATATAATGGTGCTCTTCAAAATGAACTAAAAACTAAGGGCAATATTAAAATACAAAAAATTACAGACAATTATACATATGAAAATTTTGATATTTTTTTTTCTTTATAAAAACTACCCTAAATGAAAAAAAACATTTAGCCTGCAACAAAACTTATGGTCCTCTTTATGAAAAATAGTTTTTAAACATTCCAACAAAATTTCAAAACGTTATCTGGTTTGGTTCTTAAGATATCATGTATGTGTTAAAGCGTTTCTTTCGAAAACATAATTTTGAGAAAAACTTATTTAATGTTTTTTCTTACTGCCCTATTGCATAGAATGATGTTAAGAAAAACTGTTTTGGAAAGAAAAATGTTCAGATTATAAGATTTTGAAATAAAAAAAATGTCTTATGTAGACGAAAAATGACATTTTCAAGATAGGCAGTCACCTTAAATAGATAATCATTCGAGCTTTCATTACTCGACCGATTGCATTTTTTGATAACTATTTAAATATATAATACGGTTATGTTTTGGTAATCCTTTTTACTCAGAATATCTAAAATTGTTTATTAGTTTAAAACGAATTCATTTATTTTTTAATTTTCAAAAACTCACTTCGTTTTTAGATTTTAATTTATTATAATCCAGAGTTCTTATGAAGAAAAATGATTTTAAAACTGAAAGGTAGAAAATTCAAATATATTGAAAGTCCATTGTTCAGTGAGGTAATGCAATTAAATTGTCTCTCGGATCAAATTCTTTACTTTGGCGTGTTTTGGAAATTTGGAAGATGGATATTAGGTCAAATATACCATCCTTTTAAAGACGACTGCGGCTTAAAATTAGAAAATATATTATCAAAGGCCTTTTTGAATATTAATGAAAAACAGCATTCTCTAATTCTTAAGGAAGGAGCACTACGTTCATAACTCGTTGCTTTTCTTATACGTTTTAACAACCAAAAATGATACATTTTCAAACACATGATATATTCAAATTCCTTTTCTTTTTATGAAAAATTACACAGACTCTTACTTAGCATTCACGTTGTGGAGATTGAATTATGGTGCATGTAATGGCCACAAAAGTGCTCACACTATCATAGAAAATTTCTTCTTAAGGTATTCGACTACGTTCGGAACCATTACTTTAAAAAAAGTGCATAAATGGATAATTTTCATGATATTTAGTGTCACTTATATTAGAATACATTTTAAAAAAGTTTTAGGACATTATATGAAAAAAAATTTTTTAAAAACAATTTTGGCAGAAAATTAACTTAGAATTTTCCTTTTCAAAAAGTTCTCCTTTTATAAAAAATGTTTTTAAATTTTAAAAATTTTGTTTTAAAGACTTCTCCCAAAAGTCGAAATGGATTTTTTAAAAAATCACATTACTTTCAAGGGTTTCCCCCCCTTGAAATAATTATCGGCGTTTTTTTTTTTTCAGAATTTCTCCCCCCTATTGTAGTAAAATATGGATAAATCCCCCTTGAAGTTATATATTTCAAAAAATTCTGGTTCACCTCTGTACGAGGTCTGATATATATACTGGCAAAATATTATTATAATAAACATTTTTCATAAAAGGAAGTTTTTAAAATTAAATTTATTCTATGTTCATTTTTTGTCAAAATATTCTCAAAACAATTTTATATACGTTTTCTAATGTAAGTGACTTTAAATATCAAAAATATTTTCCATTTACAAGATTTTCAAAATCACGGTTCCGAACGTAGTCAGATACCTTAAGCGACAACTCCAGGTGCAGGCCTATTGTGCCTAGTTTGCTGAAATGTTGTTTGCAGATGCTGGCTTTAATTCCCAATCAATAATTGGTTATCACTGGCACCAAGACAGAAACAACTCTCCTAGTAAAACACAGCACATAGTCACACCAATCTATTAACTCCAGCGTGACATCCCTCGGGGGGGCGCAGGGTTTTTAATAATTTGGAGCTATTGCCATGAAATACTTCCGAAGGGGTTTGGTTTAACCCGCTATCCTCAAGCAATACACCCAGCAAAAAGACCCGGGGTTTTCTCAGGTGCCAAAAAAATCCTTAAATTTTTGATACAGATTCATCCCATTTTAAAAAAAATCCCGGGGAATACGGCGGTATTCTCTTTAAATCAGGAGTGGCCAACACAAATGACCACACGGGCCACTTCGGAAAAAACTTTGAAACTCCGGTTTGGCCAAAATTATATCTTTTTTTTGATTTGGATCCATTACAAACATTTGTTGGAGTAAAAATTGAAAACAGATTTATATATCATTATTGTTTTCATCGTTTTTCATGTATACAAACATAGATAGTATAATAATAATGATGCAATGATCAAATAATGTTTAATTTATTTAATTAGTGAGATATATGTTTCTCAACTTCTCACTTCGATCTCAATGCATGTGTATTTGCGTATCGTAATTGGTGTTGCAGATTTTCGTGGGTTAAGTTTGAGCACGATTTATGTTTGATAAATTTCAATTTAAAAAAAAGAAAAAAAAAGAGATTCCCAGTAACAGAAGGAACGTGATAAAATAATAATAGTAATGGAATTTATTCTTTTAAAAAAGATAAAAAGTAATAAAATAAAAACTCTTTAAACAAAAAAAGTTGTACAGCATAGTTGAATTTTGTAAAGTTATAAAGAATCTCGCTGGCCACAAAATTATTCATGGCGAGTCACATGTCGTCCCCGGGTTGGACAGCCCTGCTTTAAATTATGGCCCTTGCGTAGTTGAACCCAGTTACTTTTCAGATCATGTCACTTCTAAGGATTATTGCTACCAACAGTCATGCGTAATGGTGGTATTCCTATCTAAGCAATATTGGGGAAAGAAAGCCCTCTTTTTGTGAGCCTTATAATGCGAAGTAAAAGTAACTAGTAAGCAGTTGATAATGGCCTTTTCATCTTCTTAAGGGCTGTCTTGACTGACGCCAATTCACTACCTCAAATCAAAACAATAACCACGGAATTTACAACGCTTATTCTCAAAGTACACCTGATTCTCAACCTTAAAGTGGCACTACCAGTGCTAAATTTATGTGCAAAAATGTCTCAGGGGTGTTAATTCGTTTCGGGGGAAGGTGTGAAAATACAAACAATTTTCAAATAGGTATAATTCTTTAAAACCAAAATCAATTAATTCGAAAATTTTACAAATTATTTATAGAGGAATGAGGTTTCAAAAAAATACAAGATGCTTAAAATATAGTCATTACTTTAAAAATTATAAATATATGAAATTAAAGAACATTTCTGTAATAATTATTAAGTAAATTTTACGTTGCGCACGCTATTTTCTAAAGTAATAGCCTTGGATGTACAAAACTTTATAGAATTATAAAATGTACCATTCTTTTTAAGCCCTACCTAATTTTAGTGTTACATATATTTTGTATTTCAAAATATTGAGATTTAAAAAAGAATTTTGAAATTCTAAATTTTTTACCTTTAAAAAATTATAATTTAGTATTCTATTTACATGAAAATGACTACAGTATAATAAAGGTACATTTAACTTTATAAATCAGATTATTGCTAATAATTAGAGCTACTACTTTAGAAAATAGGATGCGCAACGTAAAACTTAATATTACTCACATAAATGTTTCCTATTTTTATATGCTTACTTTTTTTTTAAATTATGATAATATTTTAAAAATTTTAGTTTGTTTTGAAGCCTCATTTATTTGTAAACAATTTGTAAAAGAATCGAAACATTTAATTTTAATTTCAAAGAATTATATTTGTTTGAAAATTGTTTATATTTTCAGCCCTTGAGACGAAGTTTCATCCCTGAAGTGAACAACCCTTTTTAACTCAGAATTTGAATAAAAGTCAACTTTCAGATGTATATACCCACGTCTACCAAATTTCACTTTTCTAGAACAACTTCTTTATGGTATTTATTCGAATTAATATATTTGAATTTACATCCGAATTAATGATTTACTCAGTAATTATCCAATTTTTTTGTTTAGCATTATATCTAATTTACGCATGTGGATATTTTTCATAGATTGTGTAAATAATTTAGTTTTCTTATCGCATTAAATACATGAAACCCAGTTTAAAAATATTCAAAACTAAATTTAAAAAATCTGTCAAATGATTAATTGAATTTGTTATGACACAAATATCTAGGCATTAGTACTTCAATTTTGAAGTACCATTCATTCTCTTAATTCATCTCTTTTAAAAATGAAACAAAATTAGAAATGTATCGTCCAAGATGTATATTTATCGTTTACTTAAAATAATTAAATTTAGAGAGATATAGAAAAATATATTTGTATCAATTGATATTTATTCAATAAAAACTTTTAATATCTTCTATAAAATTTATTAAAATTTATTTTTAATACAAAAGAGGGAGAGAGAGAGAGCATACCAAAAATTCCATTAAAACTTTATCAACTAAAAAAAATTTGAAAAAAAATCATACAAAACTATTATCCTTATCGTGCTGGCGTATAATTTTTGCGAATACATTGAAGAAAATCTGACAGATGTTAAATTTAATTCCAGTAAAATCTGCATGGAGCATTTTTCATCATAGAACTGAAAGCTTTCGGGATTAAAGAAGAATTTATAAAAAAATAAATTTTGGTAAGATAATTCTATTTTATTACCAAATCCCCAATAAGACTTCGAAGAATATTGATGCCTTTCAATTACAAGTTTCCTACTACTTTTTTTTTTCTTTTTCAGAATCTGTAAAATTATAAGAATGTCTGAGAAAAGATTTATAAAACAGTTTTTGATAAAAAAGTATCTAATCTTAAAGAATTAGATTTTAAGGATATATATTTAACGAATTTATGGCAGAAGTTTATTTGATTTAAAAATACTTTTATGGTCAGTTTAAATTTTACTAATGATTTACAAGGATATATATATACTTATATCTACACCATATAATTCCGTATAACAGATTCGATGTTATTTATTTATTTTATTATGGAATCCAAGTGCAACATACATTGGACAATTACCAATGGTAGCTTTTTTCAGATACAGTCGACTCTCAATAATTCGAAGCTGAAAGGACCAATTAAAATTTCGAATTATCAAGAGGATAGGAAAATACACGAAACGAATTTTTTTCTGACACATTCAAGTTTTAAATTATGTAAGAAGACAACAATTGTACATATGAATGAAATTATATACTCTAAAGTATTTTTAAAAAGTACACATATTATACAGTATAAATATTATACAGAAGCTAAAAGTCCTGTATTATTTAAAGAATACATTTATGTAATAATTCTCGAAGAGGATTCTATCGCGCTTCTACAAATCTCTTCCATTCTTCATTGGAAATAAAATTGTTTAGCAACCGGTAACCTCAGACACTGTCCCCAGCACTATTGGTTCCTCAAGACAGGGTCTAGTCTGGCACATGCCCTATTTGTTGCAACATGCTATAAGTTACATAGATAAGCCATAAATCGTCATGTCAGAGTCCGACACAAAAAACACAATTCTACGCATCTCTTCACCGCAATAAACCGTCTTTCCTAAACACATGTGTAGCAAGGCCACGTGTAAAACGGAAGATATGGAATGCTGACAATAAGTGCAGTTAAAACTGTCCACTTGATGAAGAAAATAAATTGTGTGAAAATATCTTTTCAACTTAGAAACTAGTAAATACAAAGAAAAGGTAGCAGACAGATGGTCATCAAAAGGATTACGTTAGCAGTGCTTCTCAAACTTTCAGTACTGGCGCCCCCCTTTTTAATCACAATTTTTATCGCGCCCCCTTAACATTAATAATGTACTGAATGCAATAAAAATGCACTTTGAGCTAAAGCTACAATATTTTTTTTTTATTATAAACCGTACAAATTAATAACATAAGTTTAAAATTTTTGTATATGTTACTTTTAACAAAAAAAAATAAGTAATAGGATAATCATTATGTTTTTTTTTCCTTTCTCAAATTTTTTAAGTTGGAACATATTGAAAAATCGAGGGCTTTAGAAGACAAAATATAGATATCAACTAAATATAAAAAAAAAATCAGAGGGTCATTTTTAATCATAAGCATTCTGCTCTGCAAGACAACCCCATAGAAGTCGCTAATACTTATTAAACTTGTTCTTAATTTAGTATTAATTAATTATTATAAAATACCTGTACAGCACACGATACATTAAAATTATACCGGCTAAAATACCCGCTTTTTTCACGGTTCATTTATAAGAAAATAAAACATTCGATATAATCGCTGTTTTTGGGAAAGAAAAAGCCAAGTGGAGACAAGTTTACAAAAATGTAAAATGTTTTTTTTTAAATGAGCTCAAATTATAATTATTTTTAAAGGGAAACTTAATTTTAAGCCTCACAGAATTAGCATTTAAATTGATGTTGAAAAATGAACAATAACATACAATTCCGATGAAGAAAAATTTGTATTATTTTTATTTAAAGCGAAAAGTCTTAACATGTTTTCCCCAGGAGCGGCGATCACTATACTAATGGTCAAGCGGGATTATTGAGTCACCCCAACCTTTTTTCATAATTATTTTTATAGTCCCAAAAAAAAAAAATCGTAATTCTAGTGAAAATTTCCAAGAAAATATATTTACCCTTTTTTCGAAGACTTTTAAATTATTCTTTTTAATTCTGGGGAAAAAACCCAAAAAAACGAACAAAAATGCATATGTGCGTGCCCTTTAAAAAGACACAAATCCCAGACACTTTTCACAACATTCAGGAATGTTATTTGCAGGAAAAACTGTCATTTTTTTGCTCTATTTTGAAATTTTTTACAGCCCTTTTGATGTTCGACAAATAGCATGTTGAACTTTTTCTTGCTTGTGTGTTTTGACAAACAAATGTGTTTCTGATACTTATAGCTTCATACTTTAGTTGATGGGGTTCTTTTGGTAGCATTTGAAAATTATTCTTTCGTTTCATGTTTATCGCCTTTCTCAAATTTACTTTAATATGCATTATTTCAGCAGGTTCATCCCTTTTTTTATCAGTTTTAACATCTTTCAATAGAGATCAAAGATGCCCATTTCTTTTTTTAAATATATATTCTGATCATTTAACAAACATTTACTTGCTCATTTACCAAACCACAATAAGTCGTACAACAAGGCAGTCGAAGTCACTAAGTTATTCATAGGGTGGGGAGATGTAGCATGAACACAAAAATATTTTGGAAAAAGTGATCGCTCCCGGGAAAATCAGTCAAAACAAGTACCTTAAGATTTAAAAACGTTTGTCCTCCCAAAAAAGAGGAGATATGTGACAAATATATTTAAGTTCACGTTAAAACTGTGAAACAGGAGGATAGTGTCTGGGCCATTGGTAACAATTAAACATTTTTTCACACAGAATTACTGATTTCGTGCTCTCAGTGCTCGGCGTGACCGCCCCGGATTAAAAATGTATTTAATACAATATGGGTCTCTAAAAAAATTTTTAAAAAGTTTTTATTATGCTTTATATGTTTGGGAATACTCAAAAAAAAAATCTTGGCCAAGTAATCCTTCAAAGTGCTCTCTGTGCTTTTTTAGAAATCATAAACATATTTTACAAGGAAAAAACGCCGAAATAGCTTATTTACAACTTCCCCAAATGAAAAAAAAAAATACATAAGAGCAGGGGGCGTAACTAACCCTACAAAATAAGTTCGAAGGTCAAAAACAGCAAACTTTTTGCGCCAAGCTAATTAAAAATTTCAATAATTTAAAAGTGATGAATTTTTTTTCTCCCTTTAAAATTTTTTTAGTATGGGTCTGGGTTTTTTTTTTCTGAAAAGTAGTATTTTAAATTTGAAAAAAACACGTAATAAAAATTTTCATCATGGGATTGCAAATCAAATAAAAAAGTTTTTTATTTGGTTTGTATCTCAAAGATAGATAATGAGGTTTTGGTAGAAAATTTTTTTTGACGTAATATCGCAGATGATATATATAAATTTTATCGTGTAAAAGTATGTTTTTATTATGTCAGAAAGTTTTTTTTTTTCTTTATTCCCGTAAATAATTTTTTTTAAACTTTTTTTGATATCTCGCGCCCCCTGAGGTTTATCCGGCCCCCGGGGGGCCCCAAGTTTTAAAACACTTTTGGTTACGGGGGAAAAACGCCTGTTTGCTACAGGACTCTAGATAGTAAGTGTTCGTATGTAGAGAGTTATATAAGGTAACTTCGAATTATTGCATGTTGTGGTCTGGCCAGCCTTAGATCTTACTTCGATATATTGAGCTTACCAAAACGTATCGTTTTAGTTTAAAATATCAAGAGTTTTTCTAGGAGCTGAGCATATACTTCGAATTAGCGAGAGGTTCGTATTATGGAAGATTTGAGTTAACGAGAGTCGACTGTATTTGTTTTGAATCACGATGGTAGTAAAATATATAGAAAAGAATTCTGAGGAATCTTTTTAAATCAATATGTGGTTAATTTATTAAGGAATGCAAGATAATACCTCTTATGGTTACTTGCATATAAGGTTTTAATTATTATTTTAAATTTTAGTGTATTATTAAAATGTTTTTGGATTCATATGTAATGTAATATAGATTAAAGGTATTGAAGTTATACCTATGAATTGTGCGTTTTTCTAGATTTAATAAAGTATTATTATTTTGCTGATTTATTGAACAAGATTTTTCTTTCTTCAAAACTTTTGTACTGTCTTCAACCATAGATAATTTCAAGATAATTTCACTGTCTAGAAAAGTCAATAAAGATACTTTTCTTACTTTGAGTATTATTACAAAGGAAAAAATATTCAAAATCATGGAACAATAGATAAAAGAAAAAAAATAACATACATACATACTTCCGTACATAATTTTGACAATTAGTATATTTTTGTAACATCTAAATTTTAATTTAATTCATATTTTCCATTGAAAGAACTAGTAATATTTCTGGCCAGTGAAAACTGTCAACACAGCTTGGAAGCAATCTAGAAATATGGAGTTGGACATTATTTGGTTCGAAAATAAACTCAGGATGAAGTGCATAAAAACAACGCAACTGGTTGCAGGATTTCATCAACATGTCGCTGAGCTGTGAAGGTGTACTCAGGATGATGGTGGTGACACCTACTGTCATAAGGGATAGCCTTCCACACCATTAAACCAGGGTTAATGGTTGCATGTCTATTTAAATTAAGGCTAAATGGCTATTCTAGATGACTGTGGCTGCGGCCCTTTTACACACAGATCCAAAGGCAATCTGCTCTAAGACAAATACTATGATGAGTCAGCGCTGAACACCATATTTTGTGAATTCGGTGGCAGTCAAGGTCACCGGTTTGGGTACCACTCTAGATAGCTAAGACGAAGCTGCTGGATTACCGACAGACAGTTTACAGGCGCTGTAAACATAGCTTCTGAGCAACCAAATGAAATGTGGTGGCGAGAAGGATGAGTGGTATGGAAGTAGCTCTGTCGCAATGGGATCTGATCTTAACTTCGTTTTCATGCACCTTGGATTTTCAGATCCTTCATCTTAGCCGACTTTTTCTATTCAATAATTTCTGTAGCCGGAATCTTTTCTCTACCGTGTGGTAAAATGGTGGCATATTTTTCATATTAGTCAGTTAACACCACACATTCTTTTTATGACCCCACGTTTGAAAAAGTTATATAGTTATATGGTTTTCGACAATATCGAAGCGTCATTATTGTTTATGTCTTTAAGGATCACAAAGACCCACAGTAAGTAAATATTAACCGTATTAATTAACATAACTAAACTTGTTCTATAACTAAAATTAGTACCCATTCTCCGGAAAACTTAATTATTATTTTTATATTAAGCGATCTATTTGTAAAATTTCAAGAGGACTTTGAATAATTTTTAGAGGTATTTCATTATTTTCTTTTTCTTATGAGGAAGAATATATTATTGAATGTGAAAAAAAAATATCACCACATAACATTTTAAAAAATACTTATCTCTGCACAATTATTGCCATTATTCAGCATACCTGCTTCTTTTATTAAACACAATCATTCTACAAAGTTCAGGAACTTATTCTCAGGTATCGAATAATAATAAAAGCCCATATCACTGGAGACAGAATACTTCATATAGATATTTATGTATACATTGAGGTGAAATAAATCACTTTGAAAAATCGGCTTCCAGAAGTACAAATATAATTAATATAAATCCATGTTGCTGATTCCTGCGTAAAGACAATTAAATATTTGCGATTTGGAATTGAGTTATCTCGGAATTGTGCTACATAATCTTTAATTTGAATATTTTATTATATACCAATCTACTACAGTAGGCTTCAGGGTTTTGATTTAAGAAGTCAATATTTACAAATTATTTATTTTTTAAACTATATTAAATGTTTTCAATTGCATTATTCTTATGAAACTGATATAGTACGAATTTGAACAAATACGACAAGTAAACAATCTGAGAAGTAACTTGTAGATGGCTTTCCACTGTGACGTAGCAGTGAATTTCTCTCCACACAGCTGTGAATCGGCTTTGTTTGTGGGTATGGTCACCCCACGTTCAATGACACCTGCATCCTTAAAAATATTGCATGGCCTTGTCTTGGACATCCCCCGGTAACACTTGACACCAGGAGGAACCACTCTCCACCCACGAACCGGATATAACGAAGCTAAAGACGCCGATCTCTGCCCTCCCCGAAGCCTAGAGATGGGAGAGAGAGAGGGAGAATGGGAGATGGTCCGATAACTTCGTTGAGAACAAAAACCCAAAACTCCTAGTTCACAAACCACAGAACTTGAACTGTAGTAATCTAATGAATAAGTTTAATAACTTCAATGTATAATCTATAAATAATAGCTGTAAAGTAAAGAATTAAATATTTAAATTATTCAATACACGCTATCTTTATTTATGTCAAACGTCACAAATATAATAAACGAAAATTATATGAGTTTCATATCATAGATTACAGTCAAGCTGATAAATTATAAAATCGTTTGAAACTATTTTATTTGCTGAATGTCGTAACTTAGGTTTACATATTCAAGTCGAATGTTGTCCGTGTTTTATAAATCACATGTAAAACTTAAACGTTGCTATAGGACATAATGACCTATATTTAGAAGCAAACGATAAGTATGGATTTATACAATTTTAATTCGCTCATATTTTTTCATTCAAAAAATAAAAAGACATGCTTGATTAATTTATAAGAAAGAAAAACAGATACAAAGATTAAATAAAGTAATTTAAAATTTCTCTGCTAAATTTCATTTCAAAAAGATATTTTAAAACATGATGATTTCAACGGCCTGAATACATTTTAAAATTTTGCTGCATCATAATCTACGGAAAACAATTGTATTAAATGTAAGTAATGGAAAAGTGATACATGTTTTGTAAATTCTGATGCACATTTCTAATCTCATAACAATCTATGGAAAATCTATCAAAATAAAAAAACGTTAGTTACTTTATTCTTCAGAAATTTTCAGTAAATGTATATTTTTTATTGAAACACTTACTTATATGATTAATTATACAAAGCTCTTTTGTGCAGTATTCCATAATTTTTTATGAACTATTATATAAATCATAATTGATTAATATTCTTCTTCAGGACTAATCCTCAGAAAATATGCCTTTTTCAAGATATTATTGATGAAACATAATTAAAATTTTGTATAATTAATATTATAAACACATACTAAAAAAACATTAAACATTTATATTAATTATATGAAATAATTTAATTTAATGATTAAAATTTAAAATAATGATATTTCTCCTTATTAAAATAGTTGCACATTTCATTAATGTACTTTTATTTTTAGGCTTTGCTCTCAAAATTTCTGCATTTAGGGGATTATTTTTCTATTTTGGATTAATTTCTTTTGTGGCACTGAAAATTTATAAAACACGAATATAGATCTTAGAATTAAATTCTACGAGAATAAAATAATTAACAGATTGGAAAGTTAATTTCTTAATTTAAATTTGTAAGAAGATCATACTCCAAAAAGGATTGAAACCATGACCGGATTTTGTAGGGGGCCAAAAGGAATTCGATATTCAATATCATTTAATGTGTAGGAATTACATGCATTTTAATGTTTGTAATTTTCTTCTAAATCGTTCTTTTAAGTTATGAAAATTATATTTAAAGCATTTCAGACAGTTTCTAATCTACAATAGAATATCCCAGATTTCTCCATCATTTTTTAAAGTAGGCATTTATCTTCCAGAAAGTAAGAATTACATGAAAAAAATGAATGCTACTTCTTCATGTAAAACAGACTAAGATTCCGTTACCTTGACCACTAGGCTAACACGACTTCGAATTGTACTTAGGAAAGAATATAAAGAAATCCAAAGAGTCCAATCATCACAATGCTTATAGTGTTGATGATGTAAGTTGTTCATGAATTTATGGAGATTTATTATAGAAACACCGACATTATTTCTTGAACCTAATATATATTGCATTGTAATTGAAACTAACATTCAGTAATTGAAACTAATTTCAAAAACCGAAAAAATTTATAAAAAATAATTATATGCATTTATATTATATATAAATTTGTAATATTTCCATTTAAAACTTTTCATATTTCTATTTCAAAAGAGTAACAACAAGAAAATGCACAGAAAAATAAAGAGTAAATCTTTGTTCTTAATATTTTACTGATCAAAATTATTCAGCAATCTACCTTAACGCAACATTTTATTATGGATTTATGAAAGATAATTAGCGTTAATTCCGTGGAACATTGCATTTAAGAAACTGTGTCTTACGAAATCAGTTAAAATATATCCATATTTTTTCCATACTTGTACATTTTATTTTAAAAATTCTATCAGATATATTTTGTGTCAGTGGTTTTCAAAAGACCAAATCCTCTCTTGTTGACGTTTTCTTGGAAGAGGATTTAAAAAGGGTCTTTGCAAAAGGAGGAAATTCACCTACCAAACTTGTGAATTGTGATACATCAAATTTTCCTGTGACATATCTTGATAATCTTGTTATTTACACTTGACCTAGAATAAAACTGACTAGAGGGAATGGCAGGAGATGACATCCGAGTTTTCTACATTTTTAAAAATCTCATTCACGACTTTGAATGGTTTCATCCTTTTATTTGTCAAAATCACGGTTAGATATAACGTTTTGCAATTTTTTTAATAAAAATGTATTTGACAGATTTAAACTGTAGCTCAAAAAGTGTTAAATAAAAGTAGTTTGCATGCTTTTGGGATATTTGAATCAGATTAAAATTAAAATTTTCTCTATGTAATCTTACTGGAAGACAGATATGAGTTTTTGAACAAAATTAACATTATACTTCAAGAAGTATAGAGATATTGAATTATTAATTATAAATAGCAATCAAACTAAAAATATAAATTATATCTGAAAGAGTAATATGTATGTTTGTAATTCTGAACATTCAGTGGTTAAACAACTTCTTTGATCACACGAAATACTGTTCATATGAGGAGAGACTCCTTATTCAGATATGTAGAACTGAAAGTAGAGTACATGACACTTTCTCTCTTGAAATAATTAAAATCTCCCAGCAATTACATTCAATAATTTATAAAATAGCTGTAAAGTAGAGAGTTATTTTTCAGATTTTTTCGTAAATGTCCATAACTCTGAAGATGTTTGTCAAATAAGGTTTATCACAAATTTATCAACTTTCATCCACTCCAAAAATGACAAATGTGTAGAGTAGTGTCACTAGATAAGGCCTTAATTTTAAATTTTGCCACTGTAGGTAAAGTCATTGAAATTGAGAGTTGTCCTCGAAGTAAGATCTTTAATATTATATAGTAGTATTTATGAGAATTGTATAGTAGTACCACTGAGAATTGTAACGTTTGCTACATGTGGCACGCGTGCTGTAGTTTGCCGACTCCTACTATATAGTATATATTTTACTCTGCTAAAAGGGTAGAAAAATTAACAGAGATAAATTTTCTTTTTTTTGGGGGGCTTTTTTACTCCTAGATGAGATATTAAGATAAAAATCGATAAAAATTAAACTTTATTATTATTACTAAATTTTCTAATGTGATTATAAAGATTTAATCAATTACATGTGAAAAACATCAAATTCTAATTAAAAAAGGAAAAACCTCCAGATTTCACAAAATTCAAAAATGTATGCGATTTTTTTTTCTTTTCAGACTATAGTATAAAACCCTCAGTACATGAACTGATTCTGTCTATATCTCATCATTCATCCGTGTATTAGAGCATAGAAGGGCCGATTATTTAAAAAAAAGTTTTGGGGAAAAAGAAAACATTTTAAAATTTAAACGGGCCCCCCCTTTTCAATCACAATTTTATCGCCCCCCTTAAAATTAATAAATTACTGAGTGCAATAATAATGCACTTTGACGCAAAAAGCTTTAATACACGATCTTTTATAAACCGTACAAATTAATAACATAATTAAAATTTTGTATATTTACTTTTAAGCAAAAAAAAAATTAAGAAATGGGAAAATTATTATGTTTTTTTTCCTTTCTCTATATAAATTTTTAAAATTGGAACATTTTGGGCAAAATTGTGGTGGTGCTTAAAAAAAAAATATAGATATAAATAAATATAAAAAAAGAACTCAGAGGGTCAATTTCTAAAAAAACATTGAAAAACTTTGCTCTCGGGGAAAGACCAGGGAAAAAGTCACTAATCTTATTAAACTTGTTCTTAATTCGGGGTAAATAAGATAAGTTTTAAAATTTTTTTTCATATATTTCTCTTAAGTAATATATTTTTTTAATAAGTACTTTTAAGAAATTAATTTTGGTTATTTTTTTTTTTTCTCTTTTTTTTAAAATTGGAAACAGATTGAGAAATAATTTTTTAATTAAAATTTTTATTTCCTTAAAAGACCCATTTCAAAAGTAAAAAATGTCATTAAAAATAGCCTAATCTATGTTATCTTTATCATATCCATTACATTTGGCATTCTCCGAAATTCCCGTGAGCCCAAAGGCAAGCTAAACGGACGTCTGCAAAAACATGAAAAAATGTATACCTCGTACAATTCTAGCCCAGTCTTGGCCGAATCGATTAGCTACTGGATCTCTTTTGGGAATTTACATTTCATAATTCACCCCGTTAATTGTAATTCACGGTATTAAGTATTTAGGGGTGGATTAAAACAAAATTATGGATATATTTTTTAAATCCGGCGAGCATTCGACGATAAAAAAAAACCATCAACAAGTTTTACACAGACGGGGGGGCAAATTGAGAAGGGGGCAACGATTGGGGGGGGAATCCTTTTAAAAAATATTTCCCAAAAGGGGCCCCAACTGCCGAAAAGAGATCTTCATAGATTTCAAAACCCCAGTTTTAAAATTGGGGCAATTTTTGGGAATAAACCCACTCTTTGAATTTTTATGGGAGGTGGAGGCTGAATTTTCTGCCCCTAAAAAACAAAAGCATTTCGTATACTATTCCCCAAACAGCATACCTTTGTGAACCCATTTTCTGCGTTTGGCTATTTTGGGAAGAAAAAAATATAGACCCGAGATAAAAAATTCAAAAAATAACTCTGAGTGTAATTTCCCTAATTTTTACCCTTTCCCTTTTAAAAAAGCTCTGAAGGGGGGCCCCAAAGGGAAATCACTGATAATTATTAAACTTTTTTTAACTGACTGAAGTACCCTCTTAACACAATTTTTTTTTTTAAAAATGATAATACATTATTCTTGATATAATAGCAATTATAAGGGGAGTAAAACCAAATTCATGACAATGTATACAAAAATTAAAAAGATTTATTGAAATGAAATCTCCCTATTATAAACGGTTTTGAATGAACCTTTAAATTTTTAAACCTCCAAAAATTTGCCCTTTAGCATAAATGTTAAGTAATAAAAATAATATAAAACTCAATGAATAACAATTGTGTCTTTTTTTTTTAAAATTTAAAACGAAAACTTTAAAAAAGTTTTTTGCCCCCGGGTCAGGGGTGCACTCTAAAGGGTTTAAAGGTCGCGGGGGGGGATGCACCCCTTCTTTTTTTTTAATTATTTTCAATATGCAAGATAAAAATCACAATTTCAGTGAATAATTTAACTAAAAAGAAAATATACTTACTACCATTTTTCCCCTTTTTTTTCTTTTTTAATTTGAAAAATATCCCAAAAAAACTGGAAATAAATTGTTCCAAATTTGCGTGACCTTAAAAAAGGACACAAATCCAAACACTTTTCGCTAAACATTACAGGAAAGATATTTGCAAAAAAAAAAATTTTCACATTTTGTTCACGTTATTGTAATTTTTTAAAGGCTGATGATCGACAAATATCTTGTTGAACTTTTTTTTTTGCTTGTGTCTTTTTGACAGGGGGGAAGTGCATTTTGAGATATATTTTCTTTTTTTTTTATCATATTTTCTTGATAAAGTTCTTAATGTAGCTATTGAAAATTTTCCTTTCGTTTCATCTTATTGCTTTTTTCAAATTTTCTTTTTGCTTTAAAATGATTAATATGCATTATTTCAGCAAATGTTTTTGTTTGATCAACTTCAATTCCTTTTCAAAAGATCACAGATGACCAATTCTTTTTTTTTTTATTCTGCTCATTTTTCATTTATAAAAAATAATCAGTCTTTCAAACACAATTAAAACCACTAAGTTACTCATAGACGAAATGCAGCATGTTCAAGAAAATATTTTTTAAAAAAAGTGGTCGTCCGGGGAAATCGGGCTAAACAGGTACCTTAAAATTCTAAAAAAAGTTTGCCACTCCCAAAAAGGAGATATTTTTCAATTCATTTTTTGCTCCCATTAAGACCTTTTTATATTAGAGGATTCTCTGTCAAGGTCATTGGTCTAAAAATTTTTCCCAGAAAATTTAAATATTTTTGTATTATATGTTTCCCGTATACTCATAAAATAAATCTTGGAATTTAAACCTTCAAAAAACTCAATAGCCTTTCCCTGTATCATAAAACTCTTTCACATTTGTGAAAAAAAAGGGGTAAAAATAAATTTCGAAAAGCCAAAAAGTAATATTTTTGGTTAAAAAAAACGTAATAAAAAAATTTTCATCGTATGATTACACCAAAGCAAAAAAAAATATTTTTTTTTTTAGGGTATAGGATCAAAAGATAGCTAATGAGGGGTTCAAAGTAGAATCTTTTTTTTTTTTGATGACCTTTTTCACCAGATGAAAATATATAAATCATATCAATGTAAATTTGTATTTTTGTATTTTTATCCGAAAGGGATTTTGTCTTTTTTTATTCCCGTAAATTAATTTTTTTAACCTTTTTTTTTCTATATTTCGCGCCCTCCCCCCGAAGGGTTATCGCGCCCCCAGGGGGGGCACCTTTGTTTGAGAAACACGATTTAAAAAATTTCATAAAATATAATATGCTAGTATTTTTGTGTTTTTTCCTTCTGTGTGGTTGTAGGAACTATAAATCTAACAAGAACAGTTGAATGTATAATTAATCACAGCATAATAATAATATTATTACGTAGATCCGAGGTTTCGCGAATTTTATGCAAAACAATTACAAAGAAAAAAAACAGTTCTTTAAGAGCGATGCAAATTTATTATCAAAACTCCAATCCTTTAAATACAGGATTCAGCAGCAATATTTACAATTTAAATCCCGAAGGTTCACCCTTCAACAGCAATCAAACACTATCACCAGTGCTTAAATTACTGAAAGTAAAAGATTATTCACAAGCAAGCCGAGCAACGCGTCAGAACAACCCCTACCTCTGGTTTAAAAAGACTCCGCCGACCCGGCGAGCATTTATTTAAGGGGGACAAAAATTCCAGAAATATAGCCGCTCGTATAGGGACAAATCTACTATTTCTAAGATTCCAGAGGGTTCCGAACTCGCCAACATGAACGGCAATGACGTCAAAATGGTCGCCAAAGTCACGAAATTTGCCGCCAATTTGGTCACCAAAAATGATGCCAACGGCTCTACCGCCAAAATTTCGCCAAGTTCTCCCTGAATCGCCATTATAAGGTAAGGGGCGGCATTGCTTGTGAATGGTACAATTTTAACATGAAATAAAAATAACATAGAGTAATATAAATGCATTAAACAAATAAAATTATTTACACTATTTACACAAAATTCGTAATGATATGTATTGGATTACTTAAAATATTTGAATTAAGTATTACTTTATTTCGAATAATTTTAATAAAGTTTTCTTTCTTATCTGTACTATCGTTAGAAAAAAATATTTGAAATGTGCCTTTTAAACTACAAATATATACTATTTACTGTCCTCAAACTTTTATAAAGGATTTTTATGACATATAAACAAATAAAAAATTCTGAAAATAAATTGCCTTTTATCAGAAAAAATCTTTGACTTTGTTTATTTTTTAAAAATTGTTGATTGTAATTGAATAAACAAAATATTCATTAAACATTGTTTCCGGAGTGAATTTTTAATATAAATACTTTCGATGTATTACTTAGCTATTTCTTTTTGAAATTACTTTCAATATAAGAGATATTTTAATTTTTACAAACACTGGAACAATTTATCTTAGTGATTACAGTCGAACCTGTTTTTGTGCCGTGTTTTCTTATGTGATTTCCTTTTGGTGCGAGTTTTTATGTGCGATATTTTTTTTAAGCGGTGTATGAATTTCAACGGCTTTGGCGCCACTGTAATAATTTCTATCTATTTACTAGTGGCATAACGGAGAATTTTAGGACCACTCTTGTCCCTGAAAGTCAGGTTTCGGCTTTAATATTTTATAAATTGGGTAAATACGTATTTAGCATCAGTCAAGCCTTAGGCTCCTAGAGTCCTGCCCCTCCCCCGTATAAGGACTCAATGGCTTTGGCTCCAGTGTAATGTTTTTTATCTATTTACCAGTGGTGTAACGGAGAAAGTTAGCCCCCTGGAAGTTAGGTTTTGCTTTTAATATTTTATAAATTTGGTAAATACGTATTTAGCGTAAGTCAGGTCTTGGGCCCCTAGAGTCCTCCCCGTGATGCGAGGGTGTACGTTACGCCACTGAAATGTAGACACTTCAAGACGCTCTGTTCATTTGTTATAAACAGTCCCCCGACAACGCTCATTCAGTTGCTTTCTCTCAACTTTCCAGTAGCCCACGCTTGATTGAGAACAAAAATTTCAATGACAGTGACATTATCAACAATTTGATAAATTATGAAGACGGACAAGACGGCAGATTCTTTGAGAGCGGATAAAAATATGCAAGGATCCAGCTTTCCTACAAATTGGAAAAGCATTTTCTTAAAATAGATACCAGTTAAGAAAGGAGTATAAAACTCCAAAAAGGGCTTCAATCATGTATAGCTGGTTATCGTGACATTTACAAGCAACTGTGTGTGTGTGTGACCACCCGTCCTTCGTCACAAAAACTTATCCCTTACTTTATGTTGCCAAAAAATAAATCAATTTAAATTGCACCTTCAAGTGACGAACGTGATTTTAACTTATGCATTACAGGACTTTGGATTAGGATGAGTAACGATGAATTATGTATGTGCATTTTAAAGTTTTATCCGTCTGTACAATGAGAAACTTTGTTTTTAAAAAGTCTCCATATGTAATATTTAATTATTTATTTTGTTATGGAAGTACTGTTACATAAATTTTTGGCATATTTTATAAATGTGACTTTTTTTATGCGGTCCCTATCGTCCGCATAAAAAATGTTTTTTGTACTATTTCCACGAATTAGTTTGTTATATGTAAGAATTTATGAAATTTTTGAATATTTTTTGTGCGGTCCCTATCTACCGCACAAAAACTAGTTAAACGGTATATGAAATTGCTTTAAAAACAGTGATTATATTTACATTTAACTGTAAATTTTGTAATAAAACAGTGATTGATAAATCTGAAGGTTAAAACACTTCTACTATTACACACAACATACACAAAAAATTTCAGCAAATTATTTAAAAACCTTTTTGAGCAATCGCTTTCCCCGTTTGAGCTTCTCGACTAAAAAAAAACATATTTCGAGTAAAACGCATTTTAAAGTTTGACATCTTATGTAAAACTATGGAATCTGCTTTTACTAAAACACTTGTAGTTTTTGTTCCAGTGAATGGAAAATAAAAAACTTGGTATTTTTATAAAGCTAATAAGATGGCCTATAAAATAAAATCAATAAAAAAATATGTCAATTTTTTAAAAAAGTCAAGATTTTAGGGTGGTCGGATACCTTAATTTAATTTTTTTTCACAAGCATTCAACATATATGGATTTACAAATTCTGTTTTACCCTGAAATGTAATCACGTAACTTTTCTTTTTTTTTATTTGAACTACTGAAAATGCTTCTTCTTGGTTATCATTTAGTTTCCATTGAATCGTGAATGGCTTACAGAAATGCAATTTTAAATCATGCTTTTAGGTTTGGAACAAACTTGAGCTGAACTCCGTCGAAATCTGAAGGAAACAGATAAAGTTATTTTTAAGTTTAACTATAAAGCTGCACGCGAGGGCTTTTGGCGACAGCACCTCGTAATTTTTAAGAATCGTCAAGTGACGAGGAGGAGTGTTAAGCTGGCACCCCTTATCCTAACTACCATACCACACCAACAGATGACATTTGAGCCACGGTATATTTAACGTGCATCTTCTTCGTCTACAAGTCGGGTCTTCAGCGGGACTTCGCTTGAACTCATGACAAGATAGAAACAAGTCCGTGACCTTAACCACTTTCCGTGGTCACTCGAAATCAAGAGGAGATACGTTTAACAGATACTCTCGTTTGGTTTCAGTTTTTGCATTGTGATAGCATTACGGAATCTTTTTCAACATGGCATACAAATATGTGTGTGTGTTTGTTATTACATATTTGGCTTTGGATATGGTGCAATATAATAATATTAAATATTTAAGGGAGTTTTAATCTTTAAAGTATTTTCTTTTAAATCTTGCCATATTGTTGGAAAATAGTTAAGAATTACGGATAAGGCTTTAATCAAATTTAAACCATGATAATCATAACCAAGAAGTGTCACATGCGCTTTAACAGGTAAGTGTCAAACATGTTTAGAAAGACACTAGATAACGTGAATAAACAGTTAATGTTCATTATACTTTTAGGAAAGACAATTCCTGCCAATTCAGTCAGCCCACAAAGCTCATGAGGATAAAGGTGAACTAAATTAAGACTCTGAAAGACTTAATTGCAACCAAAAGCTTGAGCAACTCAGAAGTGAAAGTGCTTCCTATCTGAAACACATGTTGTTGTTAAAATTAATTTTAATCTGGGAAAGTTAGTACATAATAGTAAATGCTTAAAGATAACGCTTCATCGATTCAACGATAAAATGTTTAAAGCCTCACCATGCACTGATAAAATTAATCTTACATTCTAAAATGAGATTGCAAGTGTCAATGTTGGTTGGAAATTTAATCAACGATAAAAAAAAAAAATAGGATAGTATATAATCACAGCCTATTTTGAATCGAACTTAGATTCCAAAAATATAACCACTAAGAATAAACATCATGTATATTTTTTGCAATAAAGGTTTGTAAGATAAACAAAGCAAAATGAATGAACAATTTTTCTTGCATTTAATGAGATACTGTTTGCATTATGGTCACAAGTTTTTTGTATGTTCCTCGTAAGTAGTTTCCGTCGATACAATAAATTTCTGTCGAGCTTTTTTTCTTAGAAAATTTGTAATTATTTAGCTGCATTAAAATAACCATTTTACACACAGAGTTTCAGCAGACTGTTTTGATCCATGTTCTCTTATAGTTTCGACGTAATTACTTTCAACTCCTTCAGAAAAAATGACGCTTAGTCTTTCAACACCATGATCAATGTCGAATAAGTTTTTTGATCGCTTACTCATTTTAAAATTTCATGGAAGTACATTATATTTTGTTTACTAAACTAAAAATGGAAAAAAATAATAAAATTACAATAAATATGAAAAGTTTCAGATTACTAGTAATGGTTTGATTTAAAAGTGAAGAAACATACTATTCAGAATTGCTATCGCTTCGTATTGAGGAGGATCAAAATATTTACATTGAAAGGCATCGTTTGAACTTATAGACTACTTATATATGCACACGCAAAGAAAGAGAAATTTTGACTTCATAAATTCTTTGAAATCCACCTTAAAATATTGATTTGAATTAATTTTGATTATAATTATGGATTTACGATTATGTTCGATACATTATATAAATAAGCGTTATATAAAAGAACAACAAAACACAGGGTTAGCTTACAATGTGAACAAACACTCTATTACCATTTATTTTAGAACGGAACCTCCTTTAATTCTTCCTTCTCATGTACTAACGTGGTTTCCTGATTGTCACTTTCGATTGGGCAGATTTGATTCTGACTAATA
>BMAV01019519.1:7634-67152 GCA_019973955.1 Trichonephila inaurata madagascariensis
TATACATCTGTTTACATATCTAATGGGCCGTGGGTAGCATAGTGGTTAGATCACCGGACTCCGGACCGGAAGGCCTGGGCTCGATGCCCGTACCGCCAAATACCCCCCGAGTACACGCGGAGCACGTGCTCGTTAAATCAGTGGGTCCGAAAGTCTTGCGGGCTGAATCACGAAAGCCGGGAACTGGAGAAAATTTCCCTCCAATTCAGTTCCATGCCTAAATTGTGGAGGTGGAGATAGGTGGTGTCGCCATCTATCTTTCCTTCGGGAATTTCTCCGAGCTAAATAGTACTGTCACCTGTATGGTGCTCAAGGCTAAAGGCCAACGACAGGCGTACTTCTAGTTCATTGCCACGATGAATTTCGTGGGCGTTGATCTGACTATGTCAGGCAGGTGGCATGAGAAACAACAACACATATCTAATAAAAAAAACCTTTCCTCATATTAAAAATTATTTTGGAACCGCGAAGAAATTGTTTAACAACTGAATGCTCAGAATCGTGTCAAATTAAGTCACACATTATACCCCTGATCTTGCGATACGAAAGTGTAGAGTGGTGCAAGCACTAAATTAGAATTAAAAATTTTTTTTTTTTTATTTATCTATTTATTTAACTATAATGAAGAGAACTACTTATATTTTATGTTGTCGATTTCTCATTTTATTAACTGTTTAAAAATACATGATATACGTACAATTTAAATTTTTATATTTTTGTTGTAGAAATAGTTATATTTTTTGTTTGGTTTTATATTAAGAACTATCTTTTTAAATGATGCAAAATTAAAATATAATAAAACTGTAAATATGATCTATATTACTGAGCTCTATTCTCTAACTCTGCATGCATTATCGGGGGAATCGAATTGTTTCAAAAATGTCCCACTGTGTGTCACCTGAATCATATTGGTAGATAGGTTTGGCTCACCAGAGCTAAAAGGTTGACGATTACTGTTCTGTGGTATAAAGATCAAGAGAAAAATTTAAAAAAAATAATTCCAAAATTCAATATATTCCCGCAAAGGCGATAAATTTTCTAAAAAATAGAAAAAAAGACTAAATTTTGGTCAAAGGATTTTAGATTCTAAATTAAATTATTTTTCTATACAATATAAATAGCCAAAGTGGCTATTATTGATAGTGAATACTGAGTAGTAAATAATATGGTGTATACTGTAGCATTTCATTGCCAAACCTTTTTCACCGCACAGTGAAATCTATTAGATGTAAGCTTTTTACCGTGTTATGGTTTCCTGTGATTTCGGCAGTAGGTATTTTTAGAATACAATACTAAAGAATCTGTTAAATGTGCCTAATGTGTGTATTTTGTTACTATTTAGCACGTAATATCTCATCGTAATAAATGTCAAAAAGCACTGAAATGCTTGTTTTTCTTTTATAAATATTACTTTGACATTTATCATGAAAAAGCTCAAATACCTAAACTTTATTTCCCCTGTGGCAGTAATTCACATAAAATTATTTTTATTTTATTTTCGCCTTCATCCATATACTAGAGAACCTCTTTACCGCATAGGTAGGTTTTGAAACACTGAAAATTTTTTAAAATTTTTCTCCCTTATGTACAAAATTCTAAGAACTATTTCAGATTAAAGTATTTAGAAGAATTTATTGCGAGGTAAAGCTGGAATTTTTTTGTTTTTGAGATTCTTGACTTAAAATAATGTAAAAGAAATAATAGGTACAAAAGTAAAAATATTTGTAATAAAATACATTGATAGTATAATTACTTCACGCACCAATGAATACAATTTTATTTTTTGAGATGCCTTTTTACGATTTTCTTTTATAACTTTTCATAGACGTTTTAGTTATAGTTTCTTCATAATTTATTTTCTTATAAAAATAGTAAAAGTTAATTAAAGTTCAACACATCACTTCTATACAATTTTCGTCTTAGAAATTAGCCAATGGGCTATATTCATGATGGTCACGTGACAAATACAATCACGTGTTCCCCATTGAATTCAAAACTGAGATTAGACTTGAACTTGTTGCTCAAATTATAAAATTTAGATAAAATTAAAAATTTGATTGAGTAAAAATGTTCCAAGCGCAAAGATTCTTCAAACAATTTGTAAGGGCGCCCCCCTTGGGTGACCTTCTCTTTGATTATCAGCGTGAGCTAGAGGTGTAGGAATAAATGAAGAAGTAGAAGCTGACATGATCTTAATATGACTTTATTAAGATCTTAAACTTAAACCTCTAACAGATTAGATAATAATAACATATGCGAGAGAATCTATGGTGGTTAAACACACACTATATATAATACCGAAATAGCGTAACCCGCACCACTATCAATAACTAACTCGCCTAAGCTCAATTACACTGCTACCACAGATCCGAATATTAAATAGTCACTCCTACCTTAATGTCGAATGAAGTAGCGATCAATCTGATCCTAGTTGAAGTTGCGGTTCACTGGATTGCAATGTTATGCACCTTGACCTAAGGGCTCTCTGACACGGATAACTTCTGTTGGCTGTCACTTAGCCTTTCAAAAACACTTCACACTTGAATCACGAACTATCATAACATTTCCCAAATTGCCACCCCGCTTACTCTAACTTCTGATATTTAAAAGCTTCCCAATTTGCATCTTTCCTTCACGCTTCACTTCTTGGGTTTGGTTGGAAAAGAGTTACCTTTAATTCTGACCCCAAAGATCATAAAAGACATGTTAATGAAAAGACGTGTGAGCCTGTCACAAAATTTTCAAAATTGAAACAAAATACCAAAGTTATACTTTTAAATAAAGAGCATTTTGTTTACCAATGTGCGGTATTAATGCTGACAAATATGTACTTTTTAAAAGAAAGCTTCTGCAATAAGCAAACAAAAATGGCAAAAGTAAAGAGCATGAACTTATTGACTGGAAATATGCAATTGCATTTATCATGTTACAATGATGTCACATGAATTTACCCCCTTGAAACAAAAATTATTTCATGAGACCACGAGATAAAAATGTCTGTTTCTCATCTGTCATGAAAATTCTGTTCAGTTTTACTTTATTTATTACAGTGTTCTCCAATCTTTTTATCGCCGTGAACGGGTCAACGTTTGATGATTTTACCGCGGCCCGCTTTGAGGAAGGAAACGTCGCTGATTTATCCTATTTTAATTGTTTTTATTTAATTTTAATTTAGTTCTATTGAAACATGCCAACATAATAAACCACACTGACACCAAAAAATGAATACAAAGTAAAGGTCGTACAAACCCGTGAGAAAGTAAATAAAATGGAAGACAGTAAAGTAAATAAAATGGACAGTAAATAAAATGGAAATAATTTAATGTTCCTTTGGTGGCCCAGTACCATTTGATTCACGAACCGGTCGGTTCGTGGCCTGGGCGTCTGGGGATCACTGTTATGTTAGATTTTTGTTTATTAATAAATCAAAATAAAATATAAATAAACAAGAATTAAGAAGATGATTTAAGAAGACATTTTTAAATTTATGTGAATGTTAACAAACAGAATTAATTCCAAATTATAAACACCTTATAAGACAAGTATTTCGTTTCAGATAATCCTTATCGGGTTGTTTTTCACAAGCTTATGACGAAAAGAACATCTAAATTCGAAAGAAAAAGAAAACCTCTTTCCAGACACAGGGAGGAATTGCTTAACATGTGACCTTGCCCTTACAGACACGAGCTTCTACACTTTCAGCTACAATAACTACTCTTAATCCTTGGCGCCCGCTAGAAGCCCTACAAACACAGAGTAGAATGTTTTTCATTTGAAGGTTGCGTTCATCTTAAAAAGGCTTCGAAGCCACTGTAAGCAACAAACAGTAGAATGCAACATATTTTTCTTTTTGTCCGTTTCAGATTTTTGGATAAAAAGATATTTTATTAATCAATTTTCTTTGTGTGTGTGTGCTATATTAGATTGATTGGCTAAAACAATAGTTTGTATACTTTAATCCTTACGGGATAATAAGGTTGCTTGGAGTAAACATTACTTTGTAACTGCTTCTTTGAATTTGTTTAGACTTAAACTAAAGAAAATCTGAAATTCACAATTTTTCTTAAGCCATACCGTTTCTCCTTTCTTCAAGTAACTTCAATTAAAATTAGAAGTCATTATGAAAAGTGGATCTATTTTTACAACATTTTGAAAGTGGAACTTTGATTATAATCACCCTGTATTATTTATACGGCGCAATATGTTGAAGAAAGTAAGAAGAAACAAAAAAACCCTGCAAATGTTTTATCAATGGTGCTAAATGATTTGAAAGTTCTATTTTTTTCTAAATGTTCCTGTTTACGTAATTGAACTGGGCATACATTCCATTTTGACATTCTGTATAAACAGTGCAGATAAGGTTATAATTAAATAAGATAATCACCCAATTTTTAAATGGGAAAATTTTTTTCTCTTTTATTCGAGAAAGAGTTAACAATACCTTAAGTATTTACTTTATTCTTGCTGTACGTAATGACGCCTTAAGATTTCTGTAGACTCTGGGCTCAAGCAAAAGTAGGCCCTACCTGCTACACTTTTACGTGGACAGTACTATACTTGTCAGTACTATACTATATTTGACAGTTTGTCAAATACTTGTGCAAACAGTAATCTACAACAAATAAATGTGCATGACTTACAATTTTCAAGTCCGAAACACAAATCGACTGCCGGCTTTCACCTTTATTATTTTAGTAGGCTTAAGCTTAGCCACGGATGGCGATCTGAGATTGATTAATCGAAGAATTGATTTCTCGGGCCAAAAAAATCGATTTCTTAAATCGATATGTTGCACTGAATCGATTCAGTGAATCGATGTTTCATCCTGAAAATCGAAATTCGATTTTTTCTGTTTTGGTAAAAACCATAAAATTATTTACAATTAATTGAATGCACTATCTTTAAAAACCGTAATATTACGGTGTTGGCGCTTTTAAAGGGTTAATTTACTGGCAAGAACAAAAAAACTGTTTTTATCGTCAAGTTCACTCAATAGACGTGATGTATATGAGTATCGTGGGATCATCTGTTCCTTGTGAGCGCCTTTTTTCGATTGCCGGCAACATCGCAAGTGATGAGCGGAACCGATTGAATTACAGTAGACTTGACAGACTGTTGTTTTTAAAAAGCTTATATATTATTATTGGGAAATATAAGCTATATTATCTAAACTTTTTAATGTAACAAATACATTTAGAAAATAAATGTCGTTTTTTTTATGTCCGATACTCTTTGATATGTTAATAAAAATAATTGCAATTGTCGAATTGAACTAAAAAATTCGCTGATTTTGCTGATTACCGTTTATTATGGTATCTTCCTTGTTTTTCATAGAATGGATTTATATTCACATTGTAAATGCAGATTTGAAAAAAAATCGGTTTTTTAGAAATCAATCTTTTAGACCTCGATTTATTTGTGAATCGATTCATCCGGTTACGATTCGAATCGATTTAAAAATCGATCTTTTTCGGAAAGAATCGCCATCCCTAGTACATGACATTCTAATGAAATGTGGCCAGGTTAAGAATTCCCAATTTTAGGGAGGAATAACATTTGACAGTTAAAAATATTTAAATCGTTATCGTATTGATGCCGAGTAACTAAAAAAAAGTATCTTATTTCTATCTAGTTTTATCATACTTAAACTTCAGTATTATTTTAATGATTAAATGCCGTTTTATAGAATTACGTCTTAAAACCTTGAGTTTTTTAAGCATTCGAATTCTTACTTTTAATATTTAAATAGAATAGTGCACTAATATTGTGATTTTATGTGCATTTAATTTAGTAAAATGAACAAAATGTCTGATTTATTTTCATCAATAAACTGTTTGCAAGAATAAATCCATAAACACATCCTTTGTAGGATTTTAAGGGGACACAATATATGAATAAATCGATCGAAAAATCGAATCAAATTTTGTAAACTTACAAAAAATCTTATATATTGTTTGATAATTTCACAAAATTTGAAAGTTCTAAATTGAAAAATTTTTTGTCACTTAATATTGTGATTCTGTCCTATTTATATACATATTTATATATTAACTCTAACTTTTTAATAAAAAGTAACTGAAATAAAATTTTTCTTTGTTGATCGAAGAAGGAATTTACTTAAAATTCTTTTTATATTACTTTCTTAGACGTATTTCGACGTTCTTGTGATTTAACTTTCTTACGTTTGTGACAATTATTGTAGAAGGCATTTTAAAATCCACTTCATAGATTTATAAATTTTTATTTAAAAAATTGCATGATAAGCTTTTTGTAATGTTTGAGTTCAAAAACTATTTTGCGAAATATGTATAGATGGAGGAAACCAAAATTTTTTTCTTTGTGAAAATTATTTAACCAAAGATTTCTTTTTTTTATAAATCGTACCTTTTAAGTTCAATATTACAAAATGCTATTTCGAAGATATTCAAATTTTAATCTCACTCCCTCTCTTTTATACATTAAAAATAAGTGGGTAAAATTATATCATGCTTCACACCTGCTTCAGAAATAGAGCACTTTTATCTAACTTAAAATGTATAATACTAAAAGAAGTATTAAATGTCGAGTATTTATATGTTGCATAAAAAAAACTGTGAAAAGAATAAAATAATGTTATGCTTTAAACTTTATTACACTGATAGAATGTTTTATATGAATAATAACATAAAAAACACAGTGATACTAATATTAAAATTCTTCTAGTACCCAAAAATTGAAATTAAATTTTAGAAAAATTTGATATGCATTTAATTTAATCCCACCTACTCAAACTTAATAAAACCAAATTTAATTTATTCGAAATGTATATGCTTTTACTTTGATTGTTACATCAATAAAAATGTAGAATATATAAGTATTATTAAAAATATTTGAAGAAACAGATTTTCAAAAGGATTCAATTTTACTTCAAGATTGAATACGATATACAGAAAATAAATTTTACAACGCTAGGCATTATTAATTTACTTGTCCAATTTTCATTTTATAAATCATAATATACAACATACGAGTTTCTTGAGTAATATTAAGCAAAAAATTGAATCTTTTCCCTTTCCTTTCCGATATTCTTATTAATTTTTTATTGAAAAAGTGAGTGAAAGAAATATCCTAGAACTGTGGTTTTCTTGCATTTAATTATTCAGAAAGTTAGAAGTTTTGTGGAATTGGAAGTGGATATAATAGAACGTATTTATTAATATATAAAAATACATAGAAGTTCTGGAAAAATGAAAAATCAAAGAAAAGAGAATTAATGCATATTAAATTAGTCACGAAAACTTGAGGAGTTTGAAAATAAATCCCAAGCCACTCCATATTCAACAAGAGTTATTATTTTATTATATATATTTTCAATAAAACCAGATGGGTGGAGTAGTTGGTTAGGCGCTGACCTTGTATATCCAAGCCAGTGAGCTCGACCCCGGTCAAAGTCGGTGGATTTTCATGATGCAGAAAATCGATAGCGTCCATTTCATATAATTAGGGATTTCGTATGAAGCCCAGTGGCTCAGTGGTAGTGTATCGCCCTCCCACGTCACAGGTCCGAGGCTCAAATCCCGGGCTGGGCAACTTGGACTCAGTCTTTCATCCCTTCAGTGGGTCGATAAATGAGTACCAATCTTGCTTGGGAACTGAATACTAGACCATGTGACCAAAACATCTGCACATCCACCGCAGCGCCTAAAGTAACGTAAACTGAGACAGGCACAGTAAGCCTTAGCCCTCATGGGCTGTTGCGCCACTGATTTAAGTTCAGTTGAGAGATCTTTAAAATGCGGTATAGAGTACCTGTTGCTCTCGGCAAAATTAAATTCCTACTTCAATTTCACATTGTCAGAACTCATGTGCCTCTGAGTGAGGGGGAGCTGGGCGTCAAAGTTACAATTGGGGCAATTGGTATCCACCGATATGGTGCCACACTAAAAAATGATACCTGTGCTCTCGGGGAATGTACTAGGTATGCAAAGGTAATTACCAATCCGCAGCCTCATTCAAAAGGAAAAGAAAAATATTTTCGATATATAATCTCTCATAGTAAATGGATATAAAGAGATTTGAAAGTTAAATTCACGTCGTACTATAAAGCAATATGAGGGCTATTTGCAATGGATCTCGTAATATATATTCTTGGTCGAGTGACGAGAACGACACCTGCCCCACATCATGCCAATGGGAGGACTTTGACCACGACAGATTTCACGTGCATCACAGTTCCCTCTACACGGCAGGTTTTCAGTGGCATCAGGACTCGTACCCGCAGCACATAATAAATACGATACGACAGTTTGTGTGATTTATTTTATATTTCGTATAAAAAGGTTTTGAGTCAAATTTGGATATATTTATAAATTTTACGCAGTAAATGGGAAGAAATTCTTGTTCTTTGGTTTTTCTTTGTGAATGATTTTCATTTTTATACTCTCTTGGCAGTAAAAAATATAAGAGATAATAACGATTAGAGTAAAAACGATATTTTTATAATAATGTCATAATAATGTTGTAACGGCATACTTGGTTTTATGTTGTAAAGTGACAACTTAGTATCACAGTGGAAAATTGAATTTCTTTCACCATATCTATTAAAATGTTTCTTCATTCAAAAAGGTACAAAGAGCTTACTATTATCAGATAATAAAAATTGGAAATATTTTTGATGTTAAGGATATTGAATGTTGTGAATCCATTATTTTGATGTAAATACATAATTTTTTACAAATATTCTTCGGGTATCAGAACACATTGAAATGACCAATTTCAATCAAATTACACATTTTTTTGTTGAGCTGAATAATATTTTGGTTTAACAATACATTATTATTTTAAAACATATTATTTAGTATTTCCATGTTACATAGAGGTCGAGTTACAATAAATTAAATTAAAGTTTTAAAGTTACATGGCTTATGTAGATGTGTGATACCGCTATAGTACTTCCCGTCCACTGAGTCGATGGATAGGCGAACGATTCTTATTAATGTGTGTTACACGAAAGTGTGTAGCATGTCAGTGTTGCTGTTAATTGGAGGTGTTGCGTCAAGTGTGTCTGATGACTTTTGATCACTCTTTTTGCGGATAGATGGCGCCACGACAGATCAGAAGAATGTTTTTGCTTAATTCAGCCAGGTCACCAATGTGGAGGGTGGAACCCGCGACGCTCGGGTTCGTCACCAAGTAACAGGGCCACTATACAAAAGTGGTCACCTTTTTCCGGAGGCTGCTACTGACTCAAAATATACTCTCAATATAACTTTAAATATAAATGTACTTTTATGAAACTCTTTGAACTTGATGTTTATATTTTCTCGGCAATATACAAACAGGATTCTTACTGTATGAATATTTTTTGAGTTATGGCCTGTTATTTGAATAATAGCCTCATAAATAAGTCCCATTTCTTATTCAACCATCTCTAAAATTTTTATATGTTGCAATAATAAAACATTAAGGTCTTAAGTTCGTTCTTCTAGATCAGCGATACTCAACCTGCGGACCACCGAGCCTTTTTAAGTGGCCCGGTCATGGCCCATTGCTCTGAGAAATTTACTTATTTAAGAACATTGTATTAAAAATTTGGTGGGAAATTCTTTGTCAAGAAATCAAATATATCAATTTTTTTTTTTTGTCGGTGTCCTATACGGGTACGAATTGATATTCTTTTTCTATTTGAAATGGTTACGGTTNGGTTAGTGATAACAGACAACAGTGGAGTAGCTACCATTTTATCGGTGGAACTAATTTTCAACTATCTTTCATATCTTGCAAACGAAAAATATTCGAAGAAAATATATCGTTTGAAGACGATTGGGAGGTTGACTATTTTGTTGTGAAAAACAGACATGAATGCGTAATTGTTTGATTTGTCACGAAAGTGTTGTATTTAAAAAATATCAATACACAGGAATCAAACACATTCAATGACACTTTTCTTCGAAGATCTCTTTTAAGAGGTGATAAATAGGCTTTCTCGAATAATATTTGCAACAGCAACAAAGTGTTTTGTCAGTAGCAATATTACAGCGATAACAAAGACATCCAATGAAGTTTGTTAAATTATTGGTAATCATTAGAAACCGTTTGCTGATGCAGAAATTGTGAAGAAGTGTTTCATAAATGCTTCTAATTTAATATCAGTGACAAAAATAAAAAATATAAAAAATAGTAATAAAAAAAAAGCAAAATAGGATTTATAATATTTTGATCAATTTTACACATTTTAAATTTCCAATGTTATCTTGGTCTTAAAGCCTTTTTCTATTTTCCCCTTCCCAATTCATCCTCATGTTGAGGCCCCCATGAAATAATTAACATATGTATGCGGCCCAGCAGGAAAAAAAGGTTTAGTACCCCTGCTCTAGATAAATGTGTGTAGCTTATTTTAGTAATACTTTTATTGATATTTTTTTATTACTTTTCCCTGCAACTACTTTAAAGAATTTTCAAATATTGCCGAAATTTCGCTTGTAATTGTGATGTTTGTAAAATATTTCTAAATACTGCCTGTTAAGTATTAATATTTATTGGTGTTTATCCCTAAAAGTTATTTATATTGTTTTAGAATGCTATTTATAAAAAAAGCCCTCTGAACATGTTCGGACACCTTAAATCAGGGGTGGAGAAATATTTTGACTCGAGGGCCACATTGCGGAAGTGGAGGATTTCGGAGGGTATCGCCTTTTAAAAATGTTTCCATTCATTATCTGTCTCTCTCTCTATATAAAAAAATACGTGATGTTGTAATAAACATATTTATACATAAGCTATAGTTAGTTGAATTTAACCGAAGAGGAGCGCCAAGAATGATTTGACTTGGGTTCCCCCCTACCTTCTAGCACTTTTTCAAAAAATTCGCTCACGTCATAGATCGTGACGCTATAGATTTCTTCAGAAATATCCATAGGGTCATAAAGTCGCCAAAAATTACCCCCGAAAGGGTCGCAAAGTCACCAAATATGAAACTATGGTCGCAATTTGTACAAATGAAGTTGAACTCTCAAATATATATATATATATATATATATATATATATATGAGAGTAAACACATACGCAATTGAGTTTTTTAGCTGGCTGCTGAAAATGTATACAGATCTGCCCAATATTTGCGTATATAAATTAGTTTTACAATTTGAACAATGAGTATGAGCAATTGTGCAATTTGTACAATGGTGGTTGGTCCACCTTCAGGTAAACAGGAGTTACCCCCCCAAATAAAAAGAAATAAATATAAGTTAAATAAGATAGTGGTCGTGTACGTTTTCTTCAATTTATTTATTGTGCTAATTTCATATCATCCATAGCTGCGGGCACTCTTAATTTGTAGAATAAGTTTAATAATATAAATGTACATTGTAAGATCGCACTTGTAGGTCTTGGCGGATAAAATAAATCTCTGTGCGGCCCCCAAGAGGCTCGATGTCCAATTTTTTTCTCTCCTTGACTTAAACAGGTTTTTTTTCTAAATTCACGTTAAAATGACCAATCAAAAAAAAAAAAAAAAAAAATAAGTTGTCCACAAGTATCATAAAAATTTTTTTTAAAGTCAATTCCTACTTCGTTAGACAAACGAACTAGCGCCCTCTGTTGAAGCTAGTTGTAACTAACGTAGAAGTAACACAGAATAAATTTAAAATTAAAAATTCAAACTTAATTAATTAATATTTGAACAAACTATATTAACATCAAATGTCATCCACTGCAAGTTTAAAAAGTGTATTTGAACTTGAATGTATGAGTAGAATGGAAAGTATTTTAGTAATGACTGAAAATTTGAACAAGATATATATATATATGGAGAGAGTGAACTAATAGTAGGAATTGAAAAAGAAAGTGAAAATATTTGTTCATACAATTGCTAAAACAGTTAATTTCTATTGACTTTCATGCAGCGAAATTAAGCGTACGTTAGCAGGTACATACCAAAATCTATCTCTCTAGCATCGAAAATATATCTAGACCCGAAATAATATTTACATTTATTTCATCATTTCAATTTTATCCACTTGATTGAATAACCTATAAATAGCTTTCTCTCCCATCGACATCGCTACAGCTGGAAGTTAAATATCTAACGTCAATTGAAAAATATAACAAATTTGACATTGATAATACCACGAGCGAAGTAGGACAGAGAAAATATATTTACATCTTGGAGAACTGTCGAATTTCGTGACTCTCATTTCTTTTCTCATTTCGCTTAGATACCACGCCCATTTCTGTTACCATGGTTACAAGTCTTTTAGATCATGACGTCCATTCACAGGATCCGTGTCTTCAATGAGTCGAAGGAGGCTTTGTTCAACATCACTTGCAAGTGCTCTGGACAACGGCCTTTGATGGATCTACAATGTTCCTCATTTATATACGGTTTCTAAATGACTCGTCAGTGGCATATGTAGTTGACGTGCAATTGATATATTATAGGATATATTATCATATTCGGTTTTGTAGGCTTCGAAATGGAATATTTTTTAAAATTCTTTTTTCCCACATCGAAAAAGTTACTTTTCTTTATTTTTACTGAGGAAAATTAGCACTTTATAATTTCTTAAATAAGGTAATTCGGGGGAAGATGCCACAGTAAAGGATTTTTCGATTAGTACACTGAAAATTGAAATGACAAGACCATGAAAAAAATACACCTTATATTTTAATATTTAATTGGTTATAAGTATAACTTAACTCTCTTCTCAGTATGAGAATAAATGAGAAATTTAATGTTAAAGAAATTCATTTAATTCATATGGGGGAAGATACCACCAGTCATGGAGTGAGATGCAACAACACCACAGTAAATAAAAACAATACGACACACATAACCAAATTAAATGTAAAATAACAATAACTATAGAAAAAAAATTAAATTCTTCATGATTAGTTTGCTAAAAACGAAGTTTCCTGCAGAACGTTCTACAGCAGGCTAAATTAGTAGTCGACTTCAGCCCTGCACATCCTCGTCCTATGGAGATCCCCTGTGCCATCCTCACAGCCTAATTATTAATTGCAGTTATATTTTATACAATAATATACAGTGTTATAAAATGAAAAAAAAAATTAATGTTCCTTTCATTTATTTCTGAACCATGTGGCATCTTCCCCCAAGTATAGGGGGCAGATGCAATACACGCTTATTTCTTTATTGCTGCAGTGTTTTGGCCGTTTCTACATGTATCGTATGTGTAACATTATTCGTAACTCACTTATATTGCTAATATCTTATTAAGCATAGCAAGTACGTGTATGGACTTTAAATATGAGGAACGGAATATTATAAAAGTTGTACTCACCACTTTAAATGTTTAAAAGACCGAAAAATAAGGCCAATTAAAGACGATTAATTTAGATAAATTCACAAGCCACACTCGATGTTGGACCAGACTCTTCACACAAGTGGCTCAAAATTGCCATCTATCGACGCATAAAAGTACTATTAACAAACTGACATATTCCCCGCATTACCTTACATCAGCGCTTCTCAAACTGTGAGGCGCCCCCTCTAGGGGGACATGATAACCCTAGGAGGGAGGCGCGAGCATATTGAAAAGTCGAAAAAAACACAAAAGATTATTTAAAAAAATTATAAATTTATTTAAAGTAAACAAAATGCATTCTGACATAATAAAAAATGAAAAAACAACAACAACATTTGCACTGACGTAATACACTTATAAATGTATAAGTACTGCACAATGTATTTTATAGTTAATTTAACAACACTAAGTTAAGAATAAGTTTAATAATTACCAGTGACCCCACAGGCTTTTCATATATAAAATTATATGCGTACATTAACGCATATCTTGATCACTGCCGATTAAAAGTTTTGCGATTCGTTCCCCATTGCCACCGTTTTGCACGTATACAAACGTATTTGGGGTATGGGGGAGGAGACAGGGAATAAATTAGAAAATTCTCTGAAATAAGTAAATCCTTCGCAAACCCTGTCAAGCTAATTTTATTGCATTCCAAAGCCTTCGGAATAATTTTATAGATACCAGTGAACAGAAAAAAAAATCTATCTCTTTTCGGAAAGACGTATATATACGTCCGGGGCTGGTAATTTACACACTGACTGAATGAGACGCTTATATACGCTGGAAGCAATATGTTAAAGTTGTACAGTAGCTTTAGCGTCAAAGTACAGTATTATCAAATTCATCACATTGTTATTGTATGGAGGGAGGGCGATGAAAATTATGATTGAATATTGGGTTGCAAGTATTGAAAGTTTGAGAAGCACTGCCTTAGATATAACATTTTGAAAACTTATCATTTTAAAATTATTATATATAGTAATACGAGGTTTAGGTCGAAAAGTTTTATTATTTTAAGCTAATTCACTTTACTTGTACGCTGATCGAAGTGAGCATTTTTCTTGCTCTTTTCACTTCAGTTTAGGAAAAGACTCTTCTTTTAAATAAGCAGCATTTTGGCAGTTGAGCCTTTGAAGATGCGGCAAGTCCCCAATGAGAGAACCATTTCATTGGTGATACCATCTAATGGTGGTTCCTGCTACCAAGTGTTTGATTCAATTCAAGCTTTTATCGGATGCTAAATGTTTGCAAAACGTTTATCATTCAGAACTCTCTGTCATGTATATATACAGGTTGTCCGGGTTTAAAGTATCCAAAAGTTATGGCTTGCTATTACAGAACTACCCATCAGAATGTAATAAACTGTTCCTCCGTGGATTGGAAACACCTCTGAGATTTTTTGGATCTAGTCCGATCGGCTACACGTGTAAACATTGTTCGGCAATCGCAGACGGTAAACTTGTTACACTGACTGCATTAGCAAAGATTTGGACGCCATAAGTAAGATTTGGCTCACTGCAAATAGTGCTAAAAGTACATTGGATAATGGAATTTAAATCAGTCAAATTTTGATGACGGAGGATTGACATTCCATTCTGTTCGAATATGTCGCTGTACACGCGTGACTGGTTTAAGTTCCGTTAACCAAAGTACGCACTGCATCTTTTGCTGTGGCGTCTTTATCTTTACTAATGAAGTCAGTGAAAGAAGTCTATCGTCTCCGATTGCCGAATAATGAGCGCACTTGCGGCAGATTGGACTAGACCCAAAATATCTCAGAGAGTTTTGCAATCCACAATGAACAGTTTATTACATTCTGATGGGTAGTTGCGTAATAATAAGCTATAACTTTTGGATATTTTAAGCCTGGACACCTTGAATATTATGTTTAGTAATTACTTGCAGAAATTTAACTTATTTGATGATTACAATTCTATAGAGTAACAAAGTGTGTTATTCTTAAGAAATTTCAAAAACATTTTTGAGCAAATTTCTGTTTTTTTTTTAAATAACTAACTTCTATTTAGGTGGTTATACCTAATTATTTCATACTCTTAGGCTACTTAATTTTTGATAAGCTAAAATAATATATATATTTTTTACATTAGCAGTTTACTTTTGATTCCAAATATTTTATTTTTTTTATTTCATTTGGTTTTAAATAAGTTACAAATGTTAATGCCTGTGCCTATACTTTCAAAACGAAAGCACTTTTTTGATGATTTCGCAGAATACATTCTAAAAAAATTGACGAAATTTCTAAATTTATATTATAATTCTGTTAGCTGCAATTATTTTCTCTTTTTAACTTCACTACTGTTCAAAGAAATTAAAAGAAAACTTCAATTCTTTTTTTTACCGCGAAATACGTATGTCGCAAGTTTTCTTGATGCCCGTTTTAAAATGTCCAACTCCAAACTCCCCAAACTCCAAAATGTCATTGTCTGCTATAATTGGGGCTGTTCATACATTGCTATTATCTACTGTAATGAAGTATTTCGATGATACAGTAGGACAGTCCAATACGGCTGGTGTTTTCCGTATTTTGTTCGTTCCCAGATGGAAAATCTTTTCGTGTTAAGCGATTTTCGTTTCGTGTTGGGAAAAAAAAACATGCATGAAAATAACTAATAGTCTGTCGGGACCACTGTACTATTTCGTCTTAAACGTTTTCGCGTTGAACGTATTTCACTGTATTCACGAATAATTTTTAATATAAATCCAAATATTTTAATATCTCAAAGATTCCTAGCGAATTTTGAACATTTTTTTTTAAAAAGTGGAAGCCGGAACTTAGCTATCTCAAATTACTTCATTTTTTCGTAAAAAGAACTCTTGATAAAATCAAAAATAAACTTTCTCTCTTCTGTTCTCTCTTAAATCTACAAAACTTTTAAAATATAATACGCACATTTCTACTTTGATTATTTAATTCTTTTTTACTTTAGATTCTGTAAATGAATCTTTTCCCTCGGTTTCGCATTCCAAATTGGATTCGGAAAAATTGATTTCCATGCAATTTCCTGACATATCTGGTCTCATGTGAAAAAAAAGATTTGCACAAAATCCACTCTTCGCAATTTTAAAGCTCCAATAAGTGAAAGAACCAGTTTCCAGGATCATATTTGATTTTTAGAAAGGTCTTTATAAATTTTTTGAATTTTATGAAAAATTACGTACCTTTTCATATGGTGAAGAATGTTATGGTAAGATGAATGAATTGCAAGAAATCCACAGAAAGTTTGAGAAATAATTTTGCAATCAAAGATAAATTTTACCTATGATAATTTTCTTCTCTTGCCAAAAAGTATTTCAATAAAATAAACAGCTATTTTTTTTTCATGAGACATTTTTTAAACGAGTTAAATCAATGAGAAAGTTTAATCTTTTCAGTTTGTTGTAAAAATTTTGGAATAAAAAAAAATAAGTTTATCGATTGAAACATTTTGACATATTTTACAGGGTGAAACCAAAACTCTTGCCCTGATTGTAAATATTTATTGTGATCAAACTATTATAATTAGATGGGCGTTTATATATATGTATATCAGGGGTGGCGAACCTTTTTGGATCAACGTGCCATTTTTTCCATAGTGCCTAATGACGTATAGACGTGCCGTCAAATAATTTTGACTTGTGGTTATTGGGAAAATAAAACTAAATACGAATAACACAAAAATCTATTTACTACGAAAAAATACTTTTTACGATGTATAGTTATAACTGTTTTAGTTATTCGAGTAATTCAAATTAAATTAGCATTAGTGTGACTTCTTTTTTTGCAGACAGGATGACAAATAACTTATATTAGAATTTTAAGATGTTACTTTTTGTAGAATACATGCTGAATTTGAGTCATCTGCCAAATGGTTTCTTAGCAATTAATTATTTTTGCTGTGGTTCACTTTTTTTGGCAAGAGGGTTTGTGATTTGTTTCAAAATACCGTTTTACAGACGATGTTCTGCAGACCACTATTCCAGAACATAAAGTACAAGCCACTTTGTCGCCTTTACTAAAAATGCCATGTTTCTCGGTCCACTAAAGTTGAAAATCTCTTTTACACTTACTAACTTGCAATTTTGTTCTTTTTTTGAACTAGCCATGTTAAATAACATTAAAAAATCGTAAATATGGCACAGATAAACTTTCAAATACAGTTGTTTTAATGAAATTGATTGTGCTATGCTTAGACAAACTTTACATCATAAGCAATTGTAGTCTACAACGTAACTAAGGCAAGATAATGGCAAACGAGTGTGCTCCCCTGTCATTCGCGCTTGCTCGTAATACTTTATAGTGAACTTTGAAATTTTGAAAAATAAAATGCAAACAATTTTGATCACTGACGTGCCAAAAATATTGTGTCGCATGCCATCAATGGCACGCGTGCCACTGGTTCGCCATCCCTGATATATATATGTATAGTCTAATTCTCTACAAACGAGAGATGAATCCATCACACACACACACACACAGACACACACAAAACCGAAAAAAAAACAGAGATCATAAGAAAACAACACATTGAAGGACACATGAGCAATCGAAATTTAAAAAATGGATGCTGCAGTATCATAAATATTGCTGACTTAGGACAGCTTATATATAAAATAATTTATAGAAAAGTGGAGTTAAACATGTTTTGTGGCCAGCCAACCTTCCCCCTTTATGCTAATAATATTGAGCAAAAACCTATAGAAAATAATGGATAGGAATGACCATAATATATATATATATATATATATATATATGTGTGTGTGTGTGTGTATTTATATATATAGAGAGAGAAGTTATTCTGAATTTTTTGTATAAGACTTGTGAAGTATTCCTCCGTGGGTGATACCTCACTCCTAAGTTAACTTCGTGATCTAGAGGTGTGGGATTGAATGAAGAACCAGGCGTTGTCATGATCTTAAAATGTCTTTATTAAGATCTTAACTTAAACACTAACAAAATGATAATATTTATATTATAACTTAGTGGATCTGAGGTGAGAAAACACACAATACGTATTACCAAATAAGCGCGATCTTAACCACTATATTTCATTTTCCATTCTATTCCTAATTTCTGTTTATATCGCAGTTACTAATGGATACTAGAATTATCCTACCTTAGTTTCTTGTTTAATCGCAATCCTCTCGGATCCTCAATATCTGTAGAATAACTCGTGGGGAATTGGATCCACCTTGATTCGATTGTTCTGTCACGGATAGCTTCACACTCAACGACGGCTTTCTTCTCTTCCTTCAGTTCACGTGCTTAAACCAGACTAGCATAATCTCTTCCCAATAGGTCATACGCTTACGTTAAACTTCTGCTATTTAAAAGGTTTCTAATTTGCATGTTCACGCTTCGCTTCTGTATTTGGTTGGAAAGAATTTGCCTTTTTCGGCCCCAAAGAACCCAAGAGGAGATTTCAGTAGAAAACGCGTGAGCCTGTGACAGACTATTTACCTCATTAAATTTCAACGTGTGCCGCCTTGATTGTTCAGCGGACGTCTAAGCAATATTCCAGTTTCCGCGAAGTGTTCTTTAACATTTCTTGCACGTTATAAGCATACAATCTAAGCATATTATGATGAATTTTTATCAAACTTGTTTTAAATATTTGAAACTTGTGTGTTATATCTATGTGATGCCTCACAAGATGATTTAGGACTCCACTGTAACGATTGCAGAACGTATTCAACAGTTACTTCACTCACACTGGGCCTGCCTCATATAGGAAGATCCGTAACTCCTACTGTTTCTTGAAACATGTCGAACCATCACTTGATTGATTTGGCACATATAGATTTTCTTCCATAACCACTTTGAAATTTATGTTGAATTTTATTAGCGATTTCGTCTTGCGAAACCAAAGCACACATTGTGCTTTATCTTAAATTGATGCCATTTCGGTACAAAAATGACGTTTTTCTTAAAAGTATTCCTCCGGGTTACTCTGGAAGATAATTCGTGCTATATGCTACACAAAAATTCTACTACAACTGACCTATCCAGTGATACAAAAATTACATTATTAAATTAAATTTTTTTTTGTAGGATTTATTTTATCCAGGCAAGACTTTTGGTTCATCCAATATTAATGTCATACGAAAACGCAGTACGAGTGCTTTTGGCGACGTGTAGTTGTGAACCTCGGTCAGATGACGCTGATGACACTTGAGCACCCCCATCTCTGACATACAACAGCACGCCAACGAGAGGACTTAGAGCCTCGACAGATTTAACGTGATTCGACTTTCTCTACACCGTGGGTCTTCAGTGGCATCAGGACTCGAACCCGCGACACACTTACCATGAATTCGTGACCATAACCACTAGGTTACCATGGTTACTTGTTTACTCGCAGAAATCCATTTCAATGAAATGATGAGTTCTTTTTAAAATTTTTTCATTGTCTGAATTTTGAAATAAAAAAAATATAGGTTGATTAAAAAAAACAAAACCTATCTCATGCCTTACGTGACATGTAATTGAGATAAAACAATTCAGCTACGATAAATTTCTAGACCAAGATCTAGGTCAAAATAACATAGACCTATTCGGAAAATGAAAATCTTCCTGTGTATTGATATATTTTATTAGATTCAAAGTGACATAGTATGGGCGGGATTGTGCCATATCTACACCGAATTCAATCGTTTTAGTCTTTTCTCCACAAAATGACGTACGACTTGAATGACGTAAAAATAGAATATCTATAAATAAACTTATCAAGTTCAATCGAAGGGAAAAAAGATTTTATCAATCGAGAATGATGGGAAAAAAATGTATAAATAAATAAGCACGAGTTGTGGGACACGCGGTCTATGATAGTACATCCCCCCTACTCATTGTTATCCTGTCCTAGTTTTTTTTTAAATCGTTTGCACGAAATCTTAAGAAAAAATGGATGTATTGGCATTTCCCCTTTTTTTCCCTTTCCCCCGAACTGTGAATTTCATCAAAAATACAGTTGAGTGTCGGGAGGAAAATGATTGGCATATATTCAGATTAAAAAAAGAAAACGTTTCGTGTGTGGTATTTTGGATATATTAAAATAAAACTTTTATTAGCCATCTATTAAGGTTTTTTTTGTCATTTTTTTTTTAAAAAAGTGCTATTTGTAATATGAAGAATAGGAGACTGCTATTTAGGAGTATTCTTAGCGATATTTTATTCTAAAAAAAGAATATTTTGATCTCTTTTTTTTTCCCGAGAGTGGGGGAACTTCAGTTGAGAAAAAGCTTCATTATGTAATAGATCTTGATGTCAGGAACAATAGGGAAAAAGGTTTCGGTTGATGAAGTTGACGGTATCGCTTAAGGAATATTTTATGAAAGATTGGAAGAATATTTATTTAACATGCAATTTTAAAGAGTAAGAAAAAAAAGAGAAAGGGCAGATGGAAACCTCCTGTAATCCCTCTCCCCTACCATTCATATTTTAACATAGAACTTAGTGTTACTGAGTCCAGAGATCGCAGTCAGTACGAATTAGAAAAAATGCCATATTTTTTTTCTGACAGAATCAAGTGAAGCGTTTGTAGTGAGGTGCTCTAAAAGTGACAAAATTTGATGTGAAGGATTTATATCATGTTTTTATTAAACTTCTGAAACAATTTTGAGTGCTCAATACATTTAAATCCTGAATTTTTTCCTTTAAAATTATTTCTCATTCATTTCTGTGTAATGTTTTAAAACTGTTTTTTTCCTAAAATGGAGAAGTATTAAATTAGACGTTTAAAATGTAATTTATTGTTTGTTTTTTAAATTTTTTTTCCTTTTATATAATTATTTATGGGCTCTGAAAAGAAAAATTGCATGTTTTAAAAAAAATTTAAAACTATTCTTATTAAATTAATTATAGTAAGAACTGTTTCTCTTTCTCTCTTATAGTCAATTGAACAAAAATATCTACTTGCAAATTTTTGATACACATGATCTTAAATTGATAGGGATACATTTTCACCCGAAATTTTAGTCAAGAGTTTGTTGTACAAAGCAGTACTTCTCAAGCTTTCAATATTTACGACCCAAAATATAATCATAATTTTCATCGCGTCCCCTTCCATACAATAACAATGTGTTGAATTCAAAAATAATATACTTTGACACTAAAGCCACAATACGACTGTGATTATAAATTGGTCAAAATATCAATATAAGTATTAAATTTTGTATATAATTTTATATATGACAAGCCCATGGGGTCACTGGTAATTATTAAACTTGTTCTTAACTTATAGTATTGTTAAATTAATGATCAAATACATTGTGCTGCATTAATACATTTATAAGTGCCTTTATCAGTGTAAATGTGTATTTTATTTTTTTATTATGTCAAAATGTATTTTGTCCTGCTTCTTTCAGTAAATTAAAAAATTTTTTTAAATTAATAATTTGTTTTGGGCTTTTCGATATGCTCGCATCCCCTAAATGGGGCGCGCCCCACAATTTGAGAAACGCTGGTATAAAGCCATCAATAACCTTAAATCTTTTTACCGTGTTTTACAAACCTTCTCTTAATGTTCGAGTTTGGCAAAATTCGAAAACATGAGAAACGTTTTTATTAAAAAGGAACTTCACCTTAAATTCAGTTTCTATGCTCCCTACCTTACCAACTGAGCGAGCACACTACCATTTTGCACAATATGTCGATTCGTACCAAATTTGCCAAAAACGTTCTAAGCATTCAGAAAAAAAACTCCGAGGCTGATTTTATTTAATATTAAGAAATAGAGACGAAACTTAAAAACGTTTTTAATCGAAAAAGACAGGTATTTGTATGTTCTTGTGACACTCCTCCACACACATACATACAACTATATATGTGTAATAATTCCCATTAATTTCGTTTAAACAACTTTTTAATTTGTAATGTGGTCTTTTCTTACTCTTCAGGACTCACGTAATAATTAATTATTAGCTACTTGACTAACGGGAGTAACCGTAACTGTATCTCTTAAAGCGTTTTAAAGTAGCGTAATAGCTCAGTGTTTTTAAAGTAGGTAGCATCAGATTCATCGTACGTGATATCTTTCCTCTAAACACAAAATCCGTTCATGGAAATCACGCGGATTTCGGAATTTCCGGTTGCCATTTCATACAAAAGCTCGAGTTTCCGGACAGGATTTGCCAGCCAGACCGCTTTTTGTCCCTCGTCATATCGCCCGCCGCTGCCTATTTTCTGTGATGTCGAAATTTTAAATGTAATCTAGTTTATATATATATATATATATATTATATACGAGGTTTGACACACACAACAAAAAACGAGACTGGCCCAGTAAATCTCTCTCTCTCATTGCCTTTACAGTATCAGTTCTCCGTGACAACATCACCTTCAAAGTGACAACCTCCGTGAAACAACACCCTTCAGAATTCACGCACTTCTGCATTCATTGTTGCTGTTAACAATACTGGAATGAGGTTTTCGGAAGTTCCTTTAGGAGATTTTGTATTTTTGCCTTAACTTCTTCAACTGAGGTAAAATGGGTTTCTTTTCAACAAGATTTAATTGTACGAAATAAAAAAAACTTTTATGGGGCAAAATCAGGTGAGTAAGGAGGATGCTCCATCACAGTAATGTTTTTGCTGGTCAGAAAGGGCTTGACAGATAGGGCCATGTGAGCGGATGCAACAGTCATCCATCACTTCCCTTTTCTGGTCTTTTTTTTTTTCTAATTTTTTCACGAAGTCTTTTTAGCACTTCAATATAGTAGTGTAGATTAACACTGACCACTGATGTGAGTGGGAACCCATACAATGATGCAGTACTCGCAACTGGAGTGATCGATTAAGGTGAATCTGGCCACATGAATAGAGGAGGGGCGTGAGATGACGTCATCAAAACAGTTGTTTCTAACTCCACTCTTTTTTCAAGCTATACATTTAGTCTCGTTTTTTTGTGTCATACCTTGTATGTGTGTGTGAGATCGTCAACTAAAATGGAGTACCCAAATACCAAATGATGCCTCATCCATTCGACAGCTAAAAACATATAATCTAATCATGGAATAAAATAATAAGAAGACTTGAAACTCTCCAATGGTGACATATATGTATAATTAGCCGTTACCCACCCGCATCGCTGGGAATTCAAGATATTGCAAGAATGAATTCTTTTTAGAATATTGTTTTCTATATGTCCTAGCATTAAGTCTTCGATTGTATTCAAAAATATTATTATAGGACAGGATTTGAATTTCTAAAATAAAGGTATCTTAACCTTTTGAACCTCTTTGACACTTTTGGAATTGATTTCCTTAAAACCCACTCTGCGGATCTCAAAACAGCAAAAGAAACATGTCTTCCGAATTTCAAGCATGTATATTTAATAGTTCAAAAACGGGAATTTTTATCCATAACACTCACGCAGCTTCCCGTGGGAAAATAAATAATAATTTCCATAAAACCCGTTCTTAGCGGATCTCTACTGAGAAAAGGGAACATGCCTGCCAAATTTCAATGTTTGCCTAGTAAATTCGGAAATCTCGTGATAGGTAAGTGAGGCGTTTTTCGCCTATGTATATCGGTAGATATATAAGAAAATATCAAGATAAACATCTTTCTCGTATCTTTTAGCCCAAAAAACCTTTTTTTCTAATTTAATTTCATATTCTCTAACGTTGCAAAACTAAATTGTAGAACTGTCGATACCACTTTTAAAACTTCCTTATTTCTTCTAATTTTTCATTTTATAATCGTTTGATTTTTCTGTCTTAAATCTTTTTCATTTTACTTAAATTTCTAAAAGAAACTGATTTTCCTGTTTAGAATTTAACTAAAGTCATCATAAATTTCGAATATTCAGAACCTTATTTATTTTAATTATACCCACTGGACATTCGCTCTTCCATTCCGAATTGGAAAGAATGTTCCTTTAGTTTCCTTGAAAAGATTTCCACCTGGAAGATTTCTTGGATTTGGAACAATTAGATGAAACCCTCATGAATTCAAATATAGCCATTTTGAATACAAATCTCATTAAATGTTCTTTGCGCAATATGGATCGATTCACAGACTCTGAGCATAAATTTTGTACCACTAATTATATGTTAATTCACTCTTTTTTATTCTTAATGACATGTTTTGTATCAGGAAATATAGCATAATATATTTAGAACTAATATTATGTTGATACTTACATCCTTTCCAAATTTATAACAGTAGAAACTTTATTACTTATTAAATGAATCAGAATAACGTGTTCAGAATTACATTTAGTGATTTAATTTGTAATGTTACACACACACAGTTATAGTTTTTTCTCAATTTATATAAGGGTTGCACAAATTAAATTTGGATATATGAGACTGCATCAAAATGAGTGCACCTGTAGCAGAACCACCAAACAAAGACACGACGGACAGTAGGAAGTGTGCACCGCATACGATGTTTAACTGCGAATCCTATTAACGGTATAGAGGAAATTAATTGAAAGCAAAGTCGTGCCATACAAGAATTCGTCCAGATTGGAACAAAGTGCGGTAATACGGCTTTTGATTACAGGAGGTGAGTTTAATGCGGGCATCTATAGATGAATAGTGACAGTCTATGGCAAGCACTATTTAGGTCAAACGTCTTGGATCAGTTGGTGTAAAAGTTTTCGAGAAGAGCAGCAAACAATATAGGATATGATGAAAATGTCAATCGTATCCCGTGAAACCAAGGCAATTTTAAAAAATCTGTCGGGAAATGTTAAAACACCCACCGTACAGTCCGCATCTATCACCCTCTGATTTCAAGGCCACTGGGTTAATTAAGACAGTATAAATTTTCTATATGGACAATGAAGTGAAGGAAACTGAGCAGGATTTCCTCAAGAATCAAATCTCATTCTTTCTAAAGCGAAGACATCGACCTGCCGCCGAAACAATGGGACCTGTATTACAACTCCCAGAGCAAATTCTTTAGATTTACAACAAGATGTAAAACTTTAAAATGCGTTTTACTCGAAATGTGTTTTTTTTTCTCAAAACTCGAACGGGGACAGAGATTTTTCAAAAAGTTTTAAGAATAAAGAACTGAAATTTTTTGTGTAGGTTTTGTGCAATAGTAGAAGTCTTTTAACTTTCAGATTTATCAACCATTGTTTTATTAAAAAAAATACAGTTCCTTATGTGAGTATAATCTCTGTTTCTTAGCAATTTCAAATAATAACTAAGATAAAGTGTTTTATTTTTTGTAAAAATTAAAATACCTATTATACTGAAGGTCATTTAAAAAATGAGTACCAAAGTAACACATTAAAATTGAAAAAATTGAGAATTTGTTCATAAATTTTTGTACAAATTAGGACCCGTTTATGTAATTTTTTGTTAATTTTTACCCATTTTTTCTCATTTTAGTAATAATAATGTCTTTTTCTCTACTAACCTTTAGCATTTTTTGCTTAAATTGTACTAAATAATTCTAAAAACCACAAAAAAAATGTCCATATCACACCATTTTTTTTAAAAAAAGTTTTCGAAAGTAGTCGGATACCTTAAACAAGATTTTTGTTATTCAGGATTTTCCCCTTTCATTCTGGACAATCTAGAGTCATTCCCACTCTTGTCATTAATAACTGTAACTGACTGTCCAAAGCAGCAGAAGCGCCCTCTAGCGACCCCCCATCTTTCACAGAGGCCAGGTGAAGAAAAACTGCCCATGTTCTTTGCCTATTATTTTTGTCAAAGACATGTACTGTCTTTGTGTAACCTTTTTTGAATTAATAAAATAATTGTTACTCTAATGGAAGCTACATTAAACCCAATCACGAATTTACCACATTTGGTTTAATCTTTAACATTCAACACGCTCTACAGAGTATTGAATGTATTTCTTTTTTTATTCTGATTATTCCTAACTTAAAATTTACATGTAATAAGCATTTCCGAACTTACTGCAATACAATTCGAGAAGTTCTTTATCTAAATAGAGAGGTATTGGCTGATACAGATTCACACAGAACTAAAACTTCTGCATTGCTCGAAGCGTGTAAGAATCGAAAAAAAAAAAGGTTCTTTTCAAGATATTTCTTAAAATGTCCTTTTATAATTCGCGGCAGAATAAAAGAATGCCATTAAGAAAGGAGTCGGGAGAAATATTGTATTCCTGCAGAATTCTTTTTCTTCTGGTTTTTCTTTTTCTGTATGAAACATAATTTAAGTCGAGCAAAGTTTCATTACATAATGGATCTCTGGCTGATGCACTGAACAATAGAGAGTGGAGCTTTGAAGAAGAAAATTGCGGTATCATCTCAAGAATATGTAATGAAGATTGGGAGAAACTTTATTTAACCACACACTTTTAATGATTCAAGAAAGAAACAGTAAATGAAACTAGGGATTTTTTTCCCCTTAGAGTGAACATTTTGATTAAAGATTATTTTAGAAAAGATATAGTGTCATTTTGTCTACCTTTTAAGGATAAAGTTTTAAACGTCCCGTGAATTATTTAAAGTATGAGAAATATGTACATAAACTAGTAATGTATCCGACTACGTTCGGAACCATGATTTTAAAAAAGCGCATAAATGGATAATTTTCATGATATTTAGTGTCACTTAGATTAGAATACATGCATAAAATTGTTTTAAGGACATTTTGACAAAAAAATATTTATTTAAATACGATATTTTGGCAAAAAATTAACTCAGAATAATCTTTTTTAAAAATGTTCTCTTTTTGTGAAAAATGCTTCTATAATAATAATATTTTACCTGTATATAGCTCAGACCTCTCTACGGAGGCTCAACTAGAATTTTCGAAAAATTCCCAATATGTTCAGAGTTACCAACAATTGAAATAATTATTGGAGTTTTTTCCTTAAAATTGCTCCCCTCTGTTGTCGTAAAATATGGATAAACCCCCTTTTAAGTTATATATTTCAAAAATTCTAGTTGAGCCTCTGTAGAGAGGTCTGAGCTATATACAGGCAAATCATTATTATAATAGAAGCATTTTTCACAAAAGGAGAACATTTTGAAAAATGATTATTCTAAGTTAAATTTTTGCCAAAATATTGTATTTAAATATTTTTTTTAAATTAAAATGTCCTTAAAAGAATTTTCTGCATGTATTCTAATCTGAGTGACACTAAATATCATGAAAATTATCCATTTATGCGGTTTTTTTTTAAATCACGGTTCCGAACGTAGTCGGATACCTTAATATTTAAGGATTGAAATAAGTGTTGTTTAAACCAGAAGTGGTCGCTCGGGGCACAGGGTCACCCCAGGCTGGCGAATTCTTTAATTTTTTGAAAATTGTTTATTTGTTTTCAATGACCTTGTCAGTATACTTCTATATGTCAGTCTACACGGAAACTAAAATGTATTTGTCTCACAAATGCTTTTTTTTAGATGTGATAAACGTTTTTTACAATCTTAAGGAATTTGGGGTGACTGAGTTCACCACGCGACCACTTTTGTTCTAAAATATTAGGGTGGGGAAAAAGAAATCCATTATTTTTCGGCAGATGGATATAGTTTCGATATCTCGTGAAGTATCGATCAAACAATTTCAAATTTATGCTCGTTGTCAAGGTGACATTTTACACTAAAAAATTCTTTTGCTGTTTTTTGTTTGGTCCATTCAGCTGTGAGTTACAGGGTGTTAAAAATAGAAATAAACAAAGAGAAAATTTGGTACCTTTTACAGTTTTTCTTTGATAAAGGCGAAAATGCAAGCCAGGCGTCTGAAATTGTGAATGGTGTTTATGGAGTCGATACTGTAACAGCTAATTACGTGCAATTTTGGTTTCGTCGATTTCGTTCAGATTATTTTTAGAGTTACCACCAATTGAAATAATTATCGGCATTTTTTCTTAACATTTCTTTCCTCTGTTGTCGTAAAATATGGATAAACTCACTTCTTAGTTATATATTTAAAAAATTCTAGTTCAGCCTTTGTACAGAGGTTTGAACTATATACAGGTAAAATAGTATTATAATAGAAGACTTTTCCATAAAAGGAGAATGTTTCAAAAATTGGTTATTCTACGTTTAATTTTTGTCAAAATATTCAACTTAAATAATTTTTCATTGTAATATTATTCTTAAAACAATTTTATGTACGTTTTCTATTCTAAATGACACTAAATATCATAAATATTATCCTTTTATAAGCTTTTGCAAAATCACAGTCCCGAACGTAGTCGGATACCTTAAAACGAAAAACGAAACCAAAACCATAGCTCAGAAAACTTCAAATATCTTAAAAACTAATTTGTTAACAGATCTGAAATTTGGTAGCAAGCTTCTGAAAAATATAAACCATAAGAGAATGCAAAAATGCAAAAATTTAAAAAAAAATGAATTTGAAGGGAATTGTGTAGCCTTAAATTCGGGAAACACTTTTCTTTCGTTGAGTAAAGATTCGCTAAAAATTAGGTTTAGGGGAATAGGCTGGGAAAGAGGTGGTAACTGGGACGCGAAAGTTAAATATACTTTCATTTTAGAAATTTAAGTCCTATGAATTTTAAGCAAAAAGATGAAATTTAACACGAATGTTTTTCAATACAATCAAAAGCTTAATGATAGAATTTAGATTAAAATAACTTTTAAAAACACTATATAGTGATACCATATAATGAAAACCCAGCGAAGCATGTGGTTAGTGTCTAGTCGTTTCATAAAGGTACATCGCCGTTGAATATCTTTTTCGGTTTATTGAATTTAGCTTTCTGATCACAGAGTTTATTAAAAAGATACTCTTGTGTAGCATTTCATACATTTTCAGTATCCCTTCTCACTTCATCTTTATAAATAAGTTTTGTTGACCTGGCGTTTAGATTTTACTGAATACTAACTAATCTATTGAACGTTCAAAAATAACAAGCAAACACAATGCTTTTATTTTAACACTAAATGTTGTCTTTAGTTTAAATTGCGACCTAACTTTACCATCAGCTACGCCGTTCACTAGTTTGTATTTAAAAGCATCGAAGCGCTAAGGAATGCGATCATCCAGGGATATTTTCTCCCTAACAAGTGACCCGAAACATTCCTCTATTAATAGACGAAAGGAAACTCATGGTCCCCTTCCCCCTAAGGGGGGGCTTTGAATATTATAGCTAAGTGCTTTTCTCAAGCGTAAAATTCGAAATTTCCTCCCAGTTGGGTTATTGTTTGGTTGAAAACTCAATTGGGGATGAAGCTACCGAGAACCTCCCTAACCTACTGTTGTACAAATTAATCCTTTCTCGACATATCAAGTCTTGTTAGTATTGATGATGTCTAGTGAGAAAAATGCTAATGAATTGTGATGAGCCATCGGTTTTGGTTTGGGTAATTGTGATGTATATTTCATGCATGGTGGAAGTGCATGTAATTTATGAACTTGGGGAGTTTACCAGGGAAGTTTGGGAAATTTCTTTAACGTTCTGCAAAAAGATGAAGTTTGAGATATTTTAAGTAATGCAAAGAATATATTTTTTTTTTGGCGTTGATAAAAAAATATTTTCTTGTTTAAGGTGAATTAAATAAATTTTTCCATAAAATGAAAAATATTGGAAGATATATTTTCAGTTGAATAAAATTATGTTGTAACTGGTATATTCGTGATTCTACTAATAATCCTCTTGGGTAAAATAATCTTTTTAACTGTGATTTCAATTGAAAACCGCTTTCTGTAAAGAAGACTTAGTTTTATGTAAATTAGAACGTCTATCTCAGAGTTAGTCGTGGAGTTGGCGTGATGATAGTTGGAATTTGCGATAGAAGAAAACATATCGTCAGCGACCGGAGGTCGTGTAGATTATTCAAGTATTGCAGAGAATGGGCGCTCAGGGATTAGATAAGTGTTCCTATTTCTATTATATTTAATTGATTACGATTGATTGCTCCTTGGGTTTAGTGATTTAAGGTATCCGACTACTTTCGGAACCGCGATTCTAAAAAAGCGCATAAATGGATAATTTTCTCATGATATTTAGTGTCATTTAGATTAGAATACATGTATACAATTGTTTTAAGGGCATTTTGACAAAAAAAATTATTTAAATACAATATTTCGGCAAAAAAGTAACTTAGAATAACCTTTTTTTCCAAATGTTCTCCTTTTGTGAAAAATGCGTCTATTATAATACCATTTTGCCTGTATATAGCTCAGACCTTTATACAGAAGCTCAACTATGATTTTTGAAAAGTTCGCATTATTTTCAGATTTACAACCCATTGAAATAATTATCAGCGTTTTTTTCTTAAAATTTATCCCCTCTGTTGTGTCTTATAACATGGATAAACCCACTTCTAAGTTATATATTTCAAAAATTCTAGTTGAGCCTCTGTACAGAAGTCTGAGCTATATACAGGCGAAATATATTATAATAAAAGCATTTTTCACAAAAGGAGACTATTTTGAAAATGGGTCATTCTATGTTCATTTTTTGTCAAAATAGTGTACTTAAATAATTATTTATTGTAATACTATTCTTAAAACAATTTTATATACATTTTCTAATCTATGTGACACTAAATATCATAAATATTATCTATTTATAAGCTTTTGCAAAATCAGGGTTCCGAACGTAGTCGGATACCTTAAGTGCATTCTCAATTAAGTTATTTAAAGATATTAAGTGCTATAGTCAATAAATTTGAGTTAGTTGTTAAAATGGCTGATCGTTACTCGAACCCTTAAACACCCGTGCTCCACGGAACGCTACAATATTTATCTATTCGCGATAACTACTTAGGATTTCTAAATATGTTTCAAATTCAAGAAGTTAATTTCCATTTAGAATTTTTCCTGAGAATTTATTGATTAATTTGTGCACTAATTTCTTTAAAACAAGTTATGCATAATACTAGCCATTATCCAACCACTTCGCTGGGTATTCAATGATATTGTGTGAATATACGTCTTATGTACTTATTAATAACTAAGTTCGAGTTCTAAGCTTTCAACATTTAAAAAACATTCTCATAGCTTTTGCTTGATTAAAAAAGGAATTTCTAAAACGGAAATATATCTATGTATTACTATTCTCCACCCATCTTTGGGAGTCGGGTATCATAAATCCATTCATATCGCATTTCTATTCAACGAAAGGGACATGCTTGACAAATTTTAAGTCTGTATGTCTTATAGTTCTAGAGATCTCATGATAAGTGTGTTATTTTTTCCCTATATATTTATATCTACACTGGTGTTTCAAATAAAGATAATTTTTAGATTGTGTCGATTATCTCTAGAACTACTGAACTACTACATACATTCTCGACGTACTTTCATATGGAAAGAACCAGAGACTCACTACCTCCCCTCTAATGTCCGAGAAATTGACCATTACGATACCAGAGGCTTGATAGTCTAGGTAGGCTCCCCGTTGAATGCACGTACACATACACCTTGTCTTTGAAAGAGGCACTGTAATTTCTGTAAGGCACAGGGATAAGGTTTTGGAGCCCTATGTTTACTTTTTTATGGGTGCAGTTGTCTCTGATTTTACATTAACGAATGAAAACGCGAGGCTCATGGAGCTTATCTGATCGACTAATTTCTGGAAAGTGAGAATGTTCGCCGAATGGATTGGCGAACTAGATCTCCAGAGATTATACATATAGAGCATACTTGGGGCCCTCTGGAGAGGGCAGTTGCAACTCGCAAACCCCTTCCGAGAATGATCCAAGGCCTGAAAATAGATTTGATGAACGAGTGGGATTAATTTCCACAGGAACTCATATTTTCCCTTTTTTCCGGTTTAAAACCATGTGGTGAAGCCTGTTTATCTGAAAGAGAGGACCATACCCCCTTTTAAACATTTTTTTTTGTTATATTCTGCATACCTGCATACCTGCATACATTCATACCTTCCGACTTAGATTAATGTTACGCACGATCATGCGTGTTAAACCCAGTAAGGTAACCAAAATTGAGATAGGCACAGTAGGTCATGGCCCTCATGGGCTGTTGCGCTACAAAAATCAGTACGATCATGTGAGTGTATTTTAAATGTTGATTTTTTATTTTTTTTGCATTGTATTAGCTGTTTATACATACCAGATTCTATTAAAGTCTGTACGATAGTAATTTTGAACACCAGTGTAGAGATAGGTATTGGAGAATAGCGACTCTAACTCGCTTACTCACTCCAACACTCATCATGGGGCTCTGAAACTATAAGATTTAATGACTTGAATTTGGCAGGCGTGTTCCTTTCGTTAAGCAGAGGTTCGCCAAGAACACGGTTTGCAAAAATCGAGTCATTAAATCTCATAATGGGTCTGCGGCGTGTTGTAGGCAAAAACTTCTGTTTTTAAACATGTGAGCAACTTGCACCTATCGTTGCTCTCTCACCGTCTTGCCTTCCTAAGGGTGTAGGAGGAATGAAAGCAGAACCAGAGACTTCCATAATCACAATTATTTATTTATTCAAACAACTTAACCCACAACAATATATTCTCTAAGTGAATGCCAAAGGAGTAGTACGGAGAAAGCAATGAATACTAAGCAAATATGCTCAAGTAAGTTATTTAACTCAACCTAATCTATCGTTGAATACTAACCTCAAATCCAGTAATTCAACATAGTGGCAAATACCACTCTTAATCTTCTTATGCGTAAGTAAATGTTATTCAATCTCACCTGCGTAGCGAATATAGCACTTTTTTTCCTACCTCCTTCTACTGTAATTACAAAACTCTGACTCAAACTAATCTGAATATCATGGTTTCTTCTTGAGAGGGATGGCTGTGAATTAAACGCGAATGCTAGCTCAAAGATTCCCCAAGAGAATTAGTTAGAGGACGCGTATAGATTCGTCACAAACTTTTACTATTTCAACCACCAACGAAATTTGGCAAACGCAAAACCCGTTCTAAGATTATAAGATACAATTTTTTTTCAAAAAAAAAAAAAAAAAAAAAAAAAAAAATTACTCAATATTGTTATCTGGATTTTTTATTTGTTTTTTACATAACTTAAGAATACAAACTTATTAAAAACGATTTCTTAAAATTCAAAACAAAAAAGCGTACATTTAAGGGTTAACTATCAGCCAAATTTTAAGAAACAAGCTAAGCGAATTTCTTTTTTTATAAATCAAGCTCAACTCCAGAGGCTATTTTAACATAACAGAACCAGAAAAAATTGACCCTGTAAAGGGTTAATATATTTTTTGGCAGCACTCTGACATATTCCAATAATTCATCACACAAAAACGTTAATTAGCGTTATAACAGGAAACACATACGCAAAGTGATCGTTAGGAGAAAAGAAAATTATTAATTCACCGTAATCTAACGGAAATTTCCATTTCAACGGACGGGAGAGAGGGATAGTAAACTTCTTTTCACGATTTCACCGTTGGAATTAGTTACCATGGTGACACCAATGAGCGGGGGAAGTGATTACAAGGTGTCGAATACGAAGTCAGAGAGATGCGAAACACTGGAGGGCAGCAAACTGCCTTAATTAAGGATCTCGGAAACAGTCTCTTCTTGATTTTCTGGTAACAGACCTCAGGCATTGTTTCGCACGTCTCAGATCTAAAACCTTTATTAGGGGAAAGAAAACTGTTTTCCTTCCTAAAATGGTACACGCAACAAAAATCACAGGGTGATTGGAAGTAGAGATACCTTTGATGTAATCAGATTTTAGCATGCTGAGCTGTATTGGAAGATAAATTTATAATCTATAAATGGTAGAAAAAGAAATGAATATATTTTGGTATATTTTATTCAAAATTTGTATTACTTTTAAGTAGATAGTGTGTCCGAAAAGCCTGACTGCACTTTAAAACATTAATTAATCCCCTAACTGCCATCGACGTATATATACGTCTCACTCAAGCGGTGCATGAAATGCTCCGGACGCATATATACGTCTTTCCGAAATACGATCTTTTTATTTGCGCTACCATCAGTAAAACTATTCCGAAGGCTTTGGAATGCACTAAAATGACCTTGACAGTGTTTGAGAAGGATTTACTTATTTCAGAGAAAAATTTTCTTATTTATGATTCTTTTCTCTCCAATACACCGCATATGCGTGCCTATGTGAAAAACGGTGGTACTTAGGAGCGAATCACGTAACTTTTTATTGGCAGTTAAGGGATTAAAAATAAACACATATTTTTTCTTATGGTTTTTTACATTCGATAAACAAGAGATCAAAGTTTCTGTTTAATGAAATGCAAACTCTGGATGGCGCTACGTCCCCGTTTTACAGCATTCGCGTTTCAAAATGGTTTCACTACAAGCGCAAATTGCAGCATGATTTATTGAATTTAAATCTGTGACACATATCCAGCGTAAATGGGTCGCCTCTACACTCGAAGTGAGAAAAAGTTCCCTGAAAGAGGATGAAAAGTGGAAGTCCAATAGAGTAGCCACCCAGCCCCCTGGACTTTGGACTTCTTGTAATGATACGTAAAAAACATAGTTTATCTATCTTTAATTAGGGACATTTATGAAATAAAAGAAAAGTTGAATTACAGTGACCATTCTGAATGTCAATCTTGCAATGCTTCACAGAACGTGGATAGTAAATCTCGTATAAACATGATGTGTTGCGTACATCTAATGTGGTGCGCACAATGAAATCGTGTAATAAAGCATCGTAAGAAATCCTTAAAAGTTTTCTTTATGAAACTAAAAAAAACAAACATAAATATATTTATTTATTATTTTGTAATTACATCATATTTGTAATACCGTTAGGTTTTAATAAAAGTACAGCATGCATGTTAAAATCGTATTCGGATGTATTAACCTTCTAACCTAACCTTCTATATATATTGTATTATATATTTAATATGTGTAAAAATATATTAATATGTGCATGATGTTTATATTTTCTACCTTTAGTAAGTAAAGAAGATCGCAATTTTAAGGATAAAAATTGTCTAACACTGTGCTTCACAAACTTACAACACTTCCGACCCTATTTTCAGTCATAATTTTCATCGTTTCCCCCTATATATAACAATGTATTGAATACAATAATAGTGTACTTTGACGGTAAAGCTACAATATGGCAGTAATTATAAACCGTACAAATTATCGAGATAAGTATTAACGTCTATATATAATTTTGTATATGACAAGTCCTTGAAAGTAGCTAGTAATTATTGAACTTGTTTTTAATTTAGTATTGATAAATAAATTATCAAACACATTGTTCAGAACTGATACATTTATAACTACTATATCAGTATAAATATATATTTTATTTTTAATTATGTCAGAATCTTTGTTGTTTTGCTTCTTTTCAGTAAATTAATAACTATTTCGAATAGTTTATTTTCAATTTTTCGATGTATTCGCGCCCCTTACATAGGGTTATCCCTCCCCCCTAGGGAGGTAGTGACCAACAGTTTGAGAAATGCTGGTCTAAGATCAAGGATGGGCGAATAACGAACCAGCCCTAGACAGGCAAAAACTCAAAAATCAAATATAAAGAAAATGTTATATATATTTGGATCGACATTTATTTGAAAGCAAAGTTTTTCTTGCATTGAAATCATCAAAAGTAAATATATTTGCTAACTGGCTGACATTAAATTGCAAGCTGTGAGGAGAATTTCAACATGTAATCTCATTCCTGATTTCAAAAAAATTGTAGAAAATGTTATAAGATACATTTATGTCATTAAACTGATTTTGTTCTCAACGAATAAAATTCAATGTGCTTGCAGCTATATACATAAAATTAGCACAGTAAATAATAAAATTACTGCTATTTTATGTGATTTATTTTTATTGGTTTTTATATGGTACACTTTATACCCTTTCTCTCTGAGATGCAAAGGTCACTAAAGAATGCAATAATTTTAAAAAGTTGGGGTTCTCCGGGATCCTCTTTTTCCCCTATGTACTTACTCTTCAAGCCACGTATTAATTCACTAATGTTTGCTGTGTATTTTCCTTGAATAATATGAAATAAAAAGGTTATGGCAGTACTTCTCAAATTTTAAATGTTTGCGACCCAATTTTCAATCATAATTTTCAACACGCGCTCCCCTTCTACAATAACAATGTATTGAATGCCATAAAAATATACTTTGATGCTAAAGCTGTAGTACGAATTTTATTGTAAACCTTAAAAGTTATCAAAATATGTATTAAATTTTGTATACGGTAAGCTAATGGAAGGCATTACTAATTTATTAAACTTGTTTTTAATGTATTGATAAACTGATTAACAAAAACATTTTGCAGTACTGATACATTTATAAGTATTCTTAATTAGTGTAAATGTGTATTTAATTTTTATTATACCAGAATGTCTTTTAATTTGTTTCCTTCAGTAAATTAATACTTATTTTAAATATTTTGTTTTTGACTTTTTAAAGTGTCTCAGTGAATTAATAGTATAATTCAAAATAAGTAGTTTGATAAAGCAAAACAACTTATTTTAATTTTCTTCCTTCAAAGTTTGAACAATATTCGAACCACTTTGATTTCCCATTATTATTATTTGCAACATTCTATTCAATTTTCTGATGCAAGGTTAACATAAATCTCATCACACGCAGCAGTTTACATTCGGCCTATCCGATGATAACGTTTTGGGTAGGCCGACACCTTAGCTGGCATTCTCCTCTGAAAATTCCACACCACGCTAACCTAAGGACTTATACCTTCGACAGATTTAACATGCATCTGTCTGCTCTACACGGCAGATCTTCAGTGTCACCTAGACTCGAACCTGAAACATGCCGGTCACGAGTTCGAGGCATCTTACAGTAAAATATCTTGAAAATTAAAAAAATGTCCGATGAAATACATGAACAAAATCTAAAAAGTAAGCAGAATTGTTTCGCTATGCCAGTTTTTCAAATCAACCAGAGAGGAGCGAGTGAATACTAACGTCCCACTATTCACCACCCCTAGGGCTTTTGGTGACGGACCAAGATTTTGAACCATGGTCAAGTGACGAGCACGACACCTGAACTGGTACCACCCTTTCTTAACTTCCACACCACACCAACGGGAGGACGGTTGAGCCTCGACATATTTAACGTGCATCGGCCCACTCTACACGGTGGGGTTTCATTGGTACTATACTCGAACACGCTTGCTACGAGTACGTGACCATTGCCACTGGACTACCGTAACTACATATTCTAATCAAGAGAGATACAAAAGGATTTCCTTAGAAATTTTCATTTATAATTGATTGAGTTATATTAAATATTGATTGAAATTAAGTAAATTCCGTGTGACTATATGTGAGAATTATTTATTTATTTTAAAAATGTTATTTATCATTTGAAATTCAAAAATATTCTGAAATTATTCGAAGTGATTGAAATTTTTCTCGTATTTCTTACGTACTGTTCTCATTCATTTAAGGTAGGAGTGTCAAACTCGTGGCCCGCAACATGGATTTTTGCGGCCCGGACAATATATCTGCACACAGTAATATATAATAAAAAAAAAAACCGGCGTAGAGAAAAATAAGATAGGTAGAATTCGCTAATTTCAATTGTACTCCTTTTTTGTTTTTATTATTAAACAAAATGCATAGATTTATTTCGAATGCATTTATTAATTCCCTCCCCCCTCTGGACTGCGGGTCTTCAGCTGTACTAGGCTCGAACTCATGACGTGCCTACTACGATTCCGTTACGTTATCCACTAGTTTCAAGTGCCCACCTACCGGAGTGGAGAGCTAGTAGCATGCGAAAGGTGGTGTTATACTCGAGAGTATGAATTTAAACTCTCTTAGTCATTTTTCTACTTGCTCCAGTCCCCCTGCGTTAATATCTCTTTTGTCATTGTGTACGTATCATACACATGTTTACGTACATATCGTACATCGTGGTACACATGTTTGTCAATCTGAGATAAACTTTCATTTTTGTCTAAACATTTTTCGAAAAGCTCCCAAAAACTGTGAAATTCTTCTATTTCGCCAAAAGATGTATTTATTTTTACTGTGGACAACTTTACTGTAATATTCGGTGATGGAGTGTAATTTATACTGTGTCTGATGTTGACGAGCTGCAAATTTTGCTATAGGGCAAAATGGCTGTGCTTGCATAAGCATTCTTTCTAGAATTAAACAACTGCAAACGTACATTTTCTGAGTATTTTTCGCATTCTATGATGTCATCGCTATATTCTTGATCATTTAAAAAACTGTGGATTTCATCATCAATTAAGGTTAAGTCATTAATTTTGACTTGTAAGCGTTCAGTGTTGAATTCTATATCGGCTAGTGTTGTATCAGGATTATTTAATTTTGTCGATAGCTTCGTAATGACGGCACGAAGAGTTGTGCGCTTGCGTTTCAGTATAGAAAGTCTTTCTGACGTACACATCGTAATTCGGGTTCCTAATGAAAAAGGTTTGGATTAACAAATAAAGTATGATTCACCCGAGTATGTTATCGGCACCAGATATTCCAAATTGCAAGTATTAAATTAGACTGAAATGAACAAGACTGAATTCTGAATTTCTGATGTGTGAGAACAGAATTCTCAACATCATCCTTTTATTGACAGAGGTTTTTGTAACTACAGTTGCCAAAAAGGGGCAATTAAACTTTACGTTTAATCTCGTTCCCAACAGAGTTGTACGCGTATCAGGTTGCACATGTTTGGGGGCGGTATTTTTTATGTACTTTACCTAAAAGTTAGAAAATCCGTTTTCGCATTAAGTATAAATTTCAATCTAAATATGTCCAAGTAAACATCAGCTGCTATTATTTTCTTTAGCACTTTTTCTCTAATAGCAAATAGCACCACTAATGATCATGGACATCGCCAACTCGGAACAGGAATACAGTTCTCAACGTATGATAACTGAAGGTTCAAATAAATATCGTACATTTAAGTGTTCCAGAAAATTGTTTTAAGATATGTCATTAAATTTAGCATGTTTTCTAAGAGTTAGACTACGAGGAATGAGAACTTTCCCACACGAAAACACATCTTTGATATTTTATTAGCATGATTCTATCAATTCCTATATTTTACTGAGTATTTTTTGTTATTGAATTTTGAAAGGCACGCCATAACACACACCATACCAAACACATCTACTCTTATTCTTATATTAATAAATAAAGAACCCCAGCTGTGTGAAATTCAATATCATTATTACTTCAAGTCGCATTATAAGTGAACAAATTGCTTGTATTCTATTCAATTTTTATATCTTATTTTATGAGATTGATTGCAAAATATTTTAATCATTATAATATACGATCCACATTACATGAAAAAATATATTTATGTATCCTAATATATTCAAATACTATCGAATGTCACTAGACAATATAAGTAAAAAAAGAAAATATAGCCTCGATAGTACCAATACAAAACTCTTAGCCTTAGGGAACAAGATTGCTGTGTTAAACATTGTTTTGAGATCAGTCAACCTTCCCTGTATTTTCCCCATACCACTGGACTGCAGGAAAAAGAAGGAAATATATATATTACCTTTAAAGAGTGAAATCCAGTATTTCATAGAATTACTAGTTAGTTCATGAAATAATTAGACAAGTCAGGTTAAGGTATATAAAATTACTGAATTGTACGATTTAACTAGCTATTCTATAGAATAACGATCACTTGATTATTAAAGTATGAGATAAGGCGCTCGAAAGTTCTTTGAACCAGTTCTATCTGCTTTTAGTCAGTTTTGAGCCGTTTATAACTGCTTCTCAGCATGTATTTTTTGTATTTTTTTTTTTGTTCAAAATATTTAAAAATAACTATTTCTGCAATATGTACTTTTTTCAATTCGTACTATTAGTTCATTTTCTCCCTATATGTATGTATATATACGTGTTCAAATTTTCAAGATTTTCTATTCAACCTTTCAAGTTCAAATACATTTTTTTAAAATTTGTAGCGGATGAACTTCATTTTAATACAGTTTTTCAAATATTAGATCATAAATTAAATTAAAAACTGAATAAATACTAACAAACACAAATAATAGTCTAACAGCATATATAGAAAGATTAATTGTTCGTTGTCTCCCTGTACCGCAATGGATAGCGCATTGGACTTCTTATCCAAAGGTCGTGGGTTCAGATCCAACCTGGAATGGCTTAGTTTCTGAGAATGTGATTTCTTTTTAATGTTCTATTTTATTAGAATAATTAAATTCAATGAATGAATAAATAGCAACAAATAAAAAAAAAATAGTCCAACACCCTATACAGAATGGAAAATGGAAAATTGCTTCCTATTTTGTCACTTAATATTGTGATTCTGTTATATGTATCGACATATTTATATTAATTGTAATTATTTTATAAAAATTAACTAAAACAAAAATTTTCTTTGTGGACCTAAGTAGGAATTTTAATAGTAAGTAACATAATTTTTTTATACTATTTGTTTATTATTTCCCAAGGGTAAAACGAATAAAAACAAATGGAATTTCATACAAAAAATAAGACTAGAGAGAAAATCCAAAATAGGATTACTGGAACTCAATTGAAATACATCTTGGAAAAACCCTTCTACAATTGTAGATGTGTCGTCTCAAGTACTGATAGAGAAGTATATGGGTTATCATATTCTGATGAAGAATTTTCTGAGCAAATACTACCTTTTGGTTTTCTTAGAGGCTGTTTGAATAGTAATCCGATAAGATTAACGACAATGGAAGAATCTACTTTGTTGGTCAAGACTTGTTTGAAATTCAAAATTTAGGATTACGACTTCAATAAAGGAATAATACGTAAAAACTATCAAATGAGAAACCCGAAAACTTACACTCGACTGATTTTTTTGTTCAAATTATGTCAAATGCTGTAAATAACTAACATCACATGTTTGGTACAACTTTTCTTAAATCACTATCAGTCAAATTTTAACAACTGATGGAAACTCAATCCCAAAATATATCATGAGTCATTCCCATTCCAACATTTAGACATTTACCCAGTGGAAGGGATTAGAAATTAAGCTTGGACATGGAGGAATATGGAAAAAGAAGGTAATAAAAAATATAGTGAAAATTGTTTAACACGAATTTGAGGGGCCTGTTAAAGGATAGTGCAGTGATGAGTTTAGTGTTAAAAGATATTGCAGAAAAAACACCATTCATATATTTAACGAAATTAAGTTTATTGGAGCACATTTTATTTACATCGCTTTGTATATATGTATGTATTTCATAGAAAAATTAATGAAAAAAAAGCATTCACAAGAATTTAATGAAATTTAACACAATTTTTTAAAACGTTTTTGAAAAACAAAACATATATTGAGTTTTTGGAAAATAATATGTTTTTTTTTCTTTGCATTGTCTTTTTCAGCATCAAAATGTCAGAAAGTTATTCGATATCCTCTATTTTGTTATTTATTTCGGCATTCAACTGTACTTCTAAATAGATCTGCGCATACCTTTCATGATGTTCCTCATTTCAAATGACGTGGGAACCGGAGCTGCATTATTCATTTCGTTTTCGTTCCAATAATCTGCATCAATGATATTCTTTGAGCTTTGAACAAACTCCAAAATATCTTATTCTTCCGTAATTAAGGCCGTACAAACATTATCATCATCTATTGCCACGAATTCTTCCGATGATACAGCAAGACAGTTGTGACGGGCTCACGCGTGTTTTCTTTAACATAACCTCTGGGTTCTTTGGTGGCCAAGATTAATGGTAACTCTTTTCCAACCAAAACCCAAGAAGCGAAATGTGAACAAGAAATGCAAATAAGATCGCTTTTAAAAGAACAGAAGTTTCAGAAAGCGAGATGGCAATTTGGGGAATGTTATGTTTGGATGAGATACAAGCATGAATTGACAGCCACTCGTGAAGTTACCTGGAAACCCAGCTATTACTACAAGGTGCATACCATTGCACGCGCGCCCAGACATTTCCATATAGATATCGAATATTAGGTTGGATTAAGGTAGGACTGATTATTTGATATTAGGACTTGTAATATTATTAGAAGTAAGAGTAGGCGGAAAATAATCATAACATAGAGAAAGTGGTCTAAATTACGCGATTCGGTTTAACTATCATTGTGTGTGTTGTTCATTATAGGTTCTCACTCCTTTAAATTTATCTAAATTGTTAGACATTTAAGTTCTATTCTTAATAAAGTCATATTAAGATTTAAAATGTCTATTCCTTTTACAAACCCTACACCTCTAGCTTACGCTGACAATCAAGGATACGGTCACCAAAGGGGGGTGGTATCACACAGTCCAATAATGCAGAAACTTTCTCAAACATTTCATTAAGTGCCTGGTGTTTTCCGTATTTTGCTCATTCCCAGAAGGGAGACCTTTTCGTGTTAAACGATTTTCGTTTCGTGTTAAGAGAAAAAATGCACTGTAGCTAGTCGGAACCGTTGTGTTATTTCGTGTTAACCGATATTTAGTCTTATGCCTTTTCTCGTTTAACGTATTTCACTGTAGAAGGAAACTCTAAAGAAATAATTCGATTTTTAATAAAACAAAATTTTGTCTTCCAAAGTCGTGTGGAAGGAGTTAATCGAAAGTTATGGTATGAGGAATAAATATGGTACCACTTTCTTATAAAAGAAGATTCAGGGCAAATTCACATAATTAGGAGATAAAGTGGAAAAAGAGTAATTACAGATAAAATAAGGCAAACTTGTATGATATTTGACATCTCTCTGTGGACATATTTCACATCTTCAAATCAGTTAAATTGTTAGATACAGGGAAATACGTTTAACGCGAAAACGGTTATACGAAATAATACACCGATCCCGACAAACTGCTTTGTATTTTCATGTATTTTTTTCTCTCAACACGATATGAAAATAGCTTAGCACGAAAAGATTTCCATTCTGGGAATGAACAAAATACGGAAAACACCAGCCGGATGTACTTTCGTATAATGGGAAGAATTCATTGCAGTAGATGATGATAATGTGTGTACAGCCCCAATTATGGCAGACAAAGACATTTAGAAGTTTGTTTAACCCTCCAAGCGGTCTGCACGTAAAATTCCGTCATTCCAGAGATGCTTTTTCTGCCTTCAAGCAAGATTCCCAATAGCGGCCGAGCCACATTCTTAAAAATACGGCTCAACCGCTTTTGAGAACCCCACCTGAAAGCAAAAAAATATGTGCGGTGCATTTTTGAAGCATCTCCAGAATGGCAAGACTTTAAGTGCAGACAGCTTAGAGGGTTAAAGAGCTAAAAAATATCACACTATAAAATCTAAAAAATGAGATGAATAATGCAACTCCTGTTCCCACGTCATCCGAAATGAAGAACGTCATGAAAAATATGTTGTTATTTAGAAGCGCACTCCAATGATGAAACGAATGACAGACAGAATGAACGACATCAAACACTTTGTTGACAATTAGATAGTAAAAAGGACAATGCAATGCAAAGAAAAATATGATTTACTTTGCAAAAACTCTCAATAAATTTTTTTTTCCAAAAAAACTTGGAAAATTTTGTATCGAATGGCATCAAGGTCTTATGAATATTTTTGTTTCATTCATTCTTATTAAATACATGCATATATACATATATATGTAAATAAAATATATACTGTAATAAATTTAATATTTTGTTGAAACATTTTTTTTCCCCTTTAACACGAAAAAATATTTCTGTCCCATCAATTTCGCGCTAAGCGATTTTCATTGTATGTTGCTAATGAGAGCAGTGAAATGAAAGTTTTAAAATCTATTGAATTTATTGAGACTAAATGGAGAATTGCTAAGAAAATCCAAGTACGATTTTAACGGAGTTAAAAAAAAATGACCAAAACTGCAAGATATAAGTTTACAATAATGATAAAGCAATGGCCGGATGATACGGGGCAATTACTGCACACCCTGGTGTTAAATATTTATTATTGCGATCTAAAACTGATTTCTTTGCAAACGTATTTCATTCGGAAAAGAGACAAAAATGCAGCTGCAACAGCTAATAAAATTGGTGAAGAGTTTGAGATATTCACTGTTAGAAGAAGAAAAAATATATAAATAAGGAAAATTTCCGAGACTCTTGGGAGTTATCTTCAAAAGAAAAAAATATATAAGGAGAAATATTTTCGGTATTGGATAAGATTTGTTTGTTTTGAGTTGCTTTGAGCATCTCTACGTAGAACACTTCAATATTGGAAGGAACAAAAATCTGGAAATTTGTACTTGTATCTCATTCACAAGAACAAACAAAACTTTGAAAAAAAAAAGAACAAGTGATTCTTGAATTTTTAATATTCTTTTAAAAAAATATAGATTGGCAAATTCTGTTTCCATAGTAATAATGTTAACACTAGATTTATAGATGTTGGTTATGTACCTATTTTTACTGAAGTGAACCAATTTGACTCATACAACAAAATTTAAGTTTTTTTGCAAAGAAAATAGTTTTAAATCACTTTAAATGATATATTTATTATTAAAAATAATCATTGAAAATATTTTTTACATATAAATTCTGTTTGTGAAATACATTTCCCACAAATATTTCTATTACATTAGCGTAAAGGTGTTTACATCTATTTCTATTGCATAATTCTTGACAATTTTTTCGTGCTTCAGTAGTATAGTAGTAGCTATGCCTTTTAGCATAGGCAGTTGGACCATAGACGTTTTGGAATATAGTATAAACCGGTAATTTACCTAAATTTCTACCTTCGTTCAATGTTTTCCCATAAAATCCCATCAGCAGCTTTTTAGGCTGAAATTTATTTATCAGAAGATGTATCGATAGCGTCTAAATCACTCTCGATTTCAAAATCGGAAATAATAACCCTGGTTCTTTTTGCTAGGAGCTATATAACGAAGATCTTCATCTTCAATGCTAGAAAATTAAATTTTATTGACTTCGTTCTCTGATTCAATTTCGTTATCACGTTGATCTATATCCATTGCATCCGATTCATTATTTTATTGGTCTTTTTGTATTTTGATTAGTTTTTTCAATAAAAGAATTTCCTGATTTTTTCCCATAATAGCAACCTAAGATAACAAGATAAAACAAATATCAATTGTAGTTTGTGGATCAAATTTTTCTTGCAAAAAAAGGAATTTTTCAAAATTATGAATTATATATTATTTCACTAAAAATGCACTGCTAATAAATCGAAATGATAACAGAAGTAGGTAAGAATGTGGCGTAGTAGTGAAAAAAAGTGACGATGGCTCTCACATACACACACATATTGTATGTAAGGAATGCAAAATGAGAAGAGAAACAAATCACGTGCGACTTGTTGTTGCTCAGGTATGATATGAGCAATAAATTTCATGTGTTATGCGATTAACTGTTAAATCATTCTATGAGTCAAATTGGCTCACAAACGTAAAAATAGGTATATCGCATTAGATAATGTGAAATGAAGGGGTCAGTGGGGAAGAGGAATCACAACACATTTACATATATTTCATTACTTCACTAAAAACCAACGTATGTTTTTTTAAAAAATAATAATCGAGTTATATACATATATATATAAATATTGTAAATAAATTTTTAATGAGTCAAATTATCCCAGTTCGTAAATCTAGTGTTAAGAATTTTTTTTAGCAATAGCCACCGGTGGTGCGAGTTGTGAAAGAAGCCTCCTTAAATTAAAATTAATTAAAAATTATATTTGTTCGATAATAAGTAATTTAAGATTGCAAAATCTAGCGATACATTGCATAGAAAATCAACTTAAAAGTTTATGAATAATGACAATATCATTCAAGACATTTTTAATAAATAAAAGAAAACTAAAAAGTAAAATTAATATATAAATACAATGGGCTAAATGGGCGTGACGTCATAGTCCCATGCTAAATGCAGTCATGTGTCTCCAGCTAATCAGTTCCTTCACTTCACTGTTGCCAACTTTTGCTTTTTGCAGAAACTTTCTGTTAAAAAATATAGATTTGCCAACAATAATAACGCACATAAATAGGCAAAATGCATTTTATTTAAAAGTACACGAATAGTATAACAAATTTTATTAAATTTAGAACTTTTTGAAAAATTGTCTTTAATACATTTTTACTCAGTAATCAGATTCGATCTAAACTGTACAAGTAGAACACACACAAACACAAAAAAAGTGCAAGTCTAATATCAGTTTTGAATTCTATCGAGATCACGTGATAGCCTTTATCATGTGACTTATAATGGATATATTCCTTCGTATTTTATAACTATGTGCATAACTTTTTAAAACAAAAGAAAAAAAATGGTTTCTTTGTTATCTTTAGTAATTGTTGTTAACCCAGTGTTTCTCAAACTGTGGGGCATGATAACCCTCCGAGGGGGCGCGAACATATAAAAAAGTCCAGAATAAAAGATTATTGTTAAAAAGCTATAAAAACTTACTTGAAGCAAAACAATACGTTCTGACATAAAAAAATACACGTTGCATTTTTTATTGTTATCTGTTCCAATTTAAAAAATTAGGGAAAAAAAGCAATATAATACTTTTCTTACTACTTAAAAGTATATATAGTTTATTTAAAATATTTCTTACTTAAAAATAACTTGTTTAAAATATCTATTACTTAAAAATAACTTACCGTAAAATCCGGTGTATAATGCGCACCGGTGTATAACGCGCACCCATACTTTCAAGCTGCATTTTTTAATTTTCAGGTATGTTCGCCGTATAACGCGCACCCAGCTTTTTAAGAAGAAATCTGAAATTTTAGTATACAACGTTCTTATGTTTTGAAGTCATTTATTCGAGATATTATGCCAGACTTTTGAAATAATAGTATATTTCTAGAGCTAAAACACTTTTAGTTCATAAGGTATATCATTTCTTTTAAATAAACAGTATTTTGATATGTATAAAAGTAAAATTTTTTTTAATACTTATCTATTTTGTTATTTATAAACCTATCGTTTTTATACTCGGCGTATAACGCGCACCCTTATGTTTCGATCTCATTTTTTGGGTTCAAAGTGCGCATTATACGCCAGATTTTACGGTACTTAAAATATCTATTATTTGAAAGTAACATATACAAAATTTATTATTTATCTTGATAATTTGAGTGGTATATAATTAAGATAGTATTGTAGTTTTAGCGTCAAAGTACATTATATATTATTGTCTTCAATACATTATTATTGTATGGGGGGGGCGCGAAAAAAATTATGATTAAAAATTGGGTTACAAATATTGAAACTTTGAGAAGCAATGTATTGACCACATATTCGATCTTGATTGGAATAGGGTGGCAAATTGTGGATCGCCCTACATGGCAAACATTCTAGAATGACATTGTCTACGTTTTAAATATTTCATACGGCAATGTGATTCTAAAATTTTAAGGAGGCAAAAAACATCTTACATGTAATTTATATTTCAACATTTGGCACATTTAATTGCTGTAGGTTTAACATTAACATTTTTCTAAAGTGCTTTGAGTGAGGGAGTGTTTACTAACGTCGCACTATATAATTACATGTTAGCTATAAGCAATGGACTGTACAATTTTGAGCTAAGTTGAGGTGACGATGAGAATACTTGAGTTGGTACTCCTTTTCCGAACTTCCACACCCCGCCAACCGGGGGACTTTGAACCTCTGAGGGTTAAACATGAACCAGCTCCTCTACACAGTAGAACTCCAGTTTCACCAAGGCTCGAATTCATCACAAGTTGGTCAAGAGTCCGTGGCCAAAGCCACTAGTCACGATCAAATGTCGAGGACAACACCTATGCTGGCACCCTCTCTCAAAGCTACCACACAATACTAATGGGGGGGGCTTTTATTCACAATAAATTTAGCATGTATCAGCCTCTCTATTCGAGTCATCAGTGACACTGGGGTTCGACCTTATGCCATGTCAACTACGAATCCGTGATCATGACTAAGGTACCACGGCGACATACATTTAATGCATTTTCTCCCATGAATTTCTCTCTGTACACAAAAGAAAAATGTTTTTCGTGATGATGTAATAAATTTATTTATTTATCTCACAAACGAGAACAATAATAAAAGAACAGTATGTCTTGTCCAATATTACGGTGACAAAAATTAGCAACAAATCGCAATTTTCAGTTCAATCAACTATTTGAAGCTCAAAGATTAACACAATATTACATCATAAATAGGTGTTTATAAATTGGAGGAACGTGTTTGTATTGTTTGCGATCGAATCAATCACATTTCAGAACTGAATATATGCAAGGATTGATAGACCATGTACAAAACTATATATAAAAACATGTCTATAGGTATAAAAAGTTTTTCGTGATGCTGTAATAAATTTATGTATACATAAACTAAACTCAGTGGCGCAACAGCCCCCAAGGCCTACTGTTCTCCTCTCAGTATACGTGACCATTGGGCGCAGAGATGTATGAGCAGATGTTCCTATCAGGTGGTCAATCTGAGCAAAACCCACAGTGTTTAGTCTCCAAGCAAGCTTGGTACTCATGTATCGATCCACTGAAGGGAGGAAAGGCTGAGTTGACCTTCTCTCGCCCGAAGATAGAGACCCGGACCTGTGGTGTAGAAGCACGATGCGCTACCACTCGGCCACTGTGCCTCTATTAAAACATAAAGTACAGTTACCAAAAATGGATCGCACAAAAAGTTGAATTTAACTAAAGAAGGAACACCAAAAATAAATTTTGCAAAAAGAACGAAAAAAAAAAATGACAGTAATTTTTATATAAAGAACAGATTAGTTGAAATTTTACATTATGAACAGTCAGAAAAACTTCGAACCAGACGGCGAATTAGAACTACGTAATATATGTAAATTAGTTTTACAATTGCAGAACTGAGTATGAAAAGTTGCATAATTTGTAGGGGGTTGGTCCGCCGTTTGGTGGATAGAGGTTGCCCCTACCTATAGTTTCTAATAAATTAAAGTATAGTAGGTATTATGGTAGGTAACCCCGCCCCCCTCCCCGTAGTTATTTTAGTTTTTGCATCCGGATGTAAAAGAAATGTAATCACTCACAAATTTCATAGTATTAAAACGTGTATTTTACTCATTACTTTAATAAACTATGGATATTAAATAAAATATTACAACAATATAAGGATTTAACAAAAAAGAAATCAAATGCTTTACGACAGTAAAAACTATGAAAGAAAAATTTTACTAGTCACCACCTAAAGCCTTTTTTGATTAACTTCTCATTTAGTCTCGACATTTTTTTTTATTACTTTCACTTTTAAACAATCCACCGTAATTCTTCTAATCAACAACTTTCCCTTAATCTCGGGCCAGACTTTAAGTAAGTAAGAATGACCAAAATGAGGGAAAGAAAATTAATAATTCACCAGAGTCCACTTGGGAAATTCCATTTTCGAGGAGTGGGTAATATAATTTTTCTTTTTATGGCTTCATCATCGGGATTAGTTGCCATGGTTTCCACTGAGAGGGGGAACTGATTATAAGGTGCCGAATGTGAGTTCAGAGACTGACGAAATAGTACAGGATGGGGCGAGATTTTCTTAATGAAAGATCACGAAAAAATATTTTTTTTTAGTTTTTAGATAAAATTTACCAGTAATTGTTCCTTCAGATTTTTTTTTATCAGAAAGTAATCAAGTTTGAAAGTAAGCCTACCCAGTTGAAAAAACAGTAGTACTATATTCAGCAGGTCACAATAACGTGAAATAACTCATATGACATTATATTCATATGATAATGACATTTACTTGTTTCCAGTTAAGGTATCCCAACACGTTCGGAGAACTTTTTCAAAAAATAGCATACTAAAATAATATAAATGCTTTTTTTTAGGAATCAGTACCAATAAATACCAATATTTAACTGTATATATATATATATATATATATATAAATATTTAAATAAAACATCTAAATTTTACAAAAATCGCAATTATATGTAAAATTTTAACAAAATTTTTGAAAAATTTCAAATCAATTAGAGAAAAAAGTAGTAAATTTATAAATAATAAAAGTTTTACTAGAGCAAATTCAGTGCATTTATGTAGAGAATATGCAAAAATTTCAATGCTTCATTAAAATTAAAAAATTTTAAAGAATATTATAAGAAATGTGACATTTTTTTATGAGACGCGCGGTTATTTTAATAACAGGGGTCATAACTCAAAAAATGCTCATACAATAAGAGATATTTTTAGTACATTCTCTAGAAAATAATACAAATATGCGGTTCAAAAAGTTTCACAGATATACATTTATAGTATTTTAAGACTCGCCATGATGAATTTCGAACATTTTAAATGCCTAATTAGATGGTAGATTAATGACCTAATTACGGTTTTTCTAATTTTGCAAATTGCTAAAGCCAAAAGATAGCTCTGTTCAGTAAAATTTAAAAAAAAAAAAAAAAAACGTGTTTTGACCGAATTGGGTCATTTTACCATGTTCGGATACCTTAATTAATTCATAAATTCATGTGACGTCATAGTCACGTGATAAATACTATCGCGTTATTCCTGCTAATCAGTACAGGCGCTTTGTTGTTGCCAACATCGTCTTTTTGCGGAAATCTTCTTTTATAAATAGTATATGCTTGTCAACCATAATTACATATATAGTTAAACAAAATGCACTCGATTTAAAAATACACGTGTTGTATGAGAATGTTTTTAAAAAATTTGAAAACCCTTTAGAGGAATGGACTAAATTCATGATGGTCACATGATAACAGCAATCAGGTGTTTTTCATTGATTAAAAATTGAGATTTTGTAAAGTTGAGATATCATTTAAAATTTGATATGATTGGGTAAAAAGTTCGCGTGTTAAAATTCTTCAAACAGTTTTCAAAATTAAAATAAATACTTACATTATATGAATACTTTTAAATTAAGTGCATTTTATTTAACTGTGTGCATTATTATATCGTTGACAAATATGTACTTTCTAAAAGAAAGTTTCTGCAAAAAACAAAAGTTGGCAACAGTGAAGAACATGACCTAATTGGCTGGAAACACGTGAATATATTTATGATATAATTATGACGTCGCATTAATTTATGGACTGATTATTGGACTAATGACGTCACATGAATTTAGTCCATTTTAACTTTTAAGCAACTTTAAACTTTTTTTTTAACTGTACTAATTTGAACTGTATTTACAAACAGAATAACAAGTTCAAGTCTAATGCAGTTTGTTTTGAATTTAACTGAGAACATGTAATTATATTTATCACGTGACCGTCATGAATTAAGCTCATTTTTATGATTTTTCGTTTAATTCTCTCTAGAGTTAAAGTTCTTCTCCAGCACCCTCATTACTTAGCATTAGTATCACAAATCCTTGTTCATTTAAGAGAATAACAAATTCTAAGATTCCTCGTTAATGTTTATGAAAGTATTAAAAATCTATCGAATGACTTAACCCTGATCGGCAACTTAGTTAATGAGTTTTAATCACTAAGCAATGCTCTGAACTGAGGAATTTTATAAACTGAATTAACGCTCTGATTCACTGAATTTGCACTCTGTGAATCAATAACTTTTATCAACTGAACTATGAATTTAAACCACTCTGAATGTAAGTCTTTGTAATATTGCACTCTGAACCAATAACTTTTAATAACTGAACCAGTATTGTGAATAACTGTAAAATGATTAGGGAAAAATATTTTAGATCAGCGGCGTGACATTTAGGAACATTATTGGTAGTTTGAGAGTTAGGAAAGTAAATAATTGGTTTATTTACGTCACAGATATTAATTACAGTATATACATTTACTTTGAAATTATTCATAATATTGAGATTTTCATTAAAGTTTAGAATATTCAATTTGTGAAGGAAGAAGCCACACAAAATCGTGTTCTCTAAAACATTTTCTAAGAATTTCAATTCAATATCTAAAAAGAAATTCTGTAATGAACTTTACCGTGAAGGAAAAAATTGAAAAACATAGTTTCTCAGAAAATGCATTTAAAGATTTTAATACAATATAAAAAAAATTTTCTACTAATTGTACATTTTTTAAACTCACCATATTTATAGGTCGAGATCTCTTTAGTTTCATATTTAACTAATTCGGACTTTTTTTTAAACTTATCCTGTTTTCTGGAGAGTTTTATAGACTATAACAATTGTCGTTTTTAGTGAAATTTTGATGAAAAATTGCAGTTACACAAAATTCTAATAAATGTATGCAAATAATATTTATACAGTACGTGAGAATAACATCGCTATATGTAACAAATTATATTAACTTTATATGTTTAAAAGTATGGAAATCTTTTTTGTAATACTTTTGAAAGTTTGTTAAATATGCCGAATTTTATGCAAAAACAAGAGTTTTTAAAAAAATTAATGAATATTTTTTTCATAAAAAAGCAATAAAGTACATAAATATATATTCACAGAGACTATATTTTGATTCATAACACAGATAGAAATAAATAAAACATGTTCTGAAAAATTCAATTCAATATCTTCAAATATTTTGTGTAGAGATCTACTTCCGGTTTACTAATTATGCAATAGCTTTGCTTTTAAATATCGTAGAAACAAAAGTAGAGTGTTTTTGGAATCTTAAATCTATGGGCTATAAAAAATAAAAACATAAAAGAATTTTCGAAAATTTTCACCTAAACGGGGTGAATTTTGTGTAGACACATACCTTATAGACCCGCGATGTCAGATTGATACGTAAAGGGGACCCACAGAGATCAAAAGTTTAAGAAATTCTGCTTTAAATAAAGTTTTGGGATAGAGGTTGCTTAATTTTTTAGACTAATATAAAGACATACTTTTAAATGCACTATTTCTTACATTGTTTTTAGTGAATGGGTGTTTGTTAACGTCACTCTATAAAACAACGCGAGGATTATTGGCGATGGAATTTGATAATATTCAGCCATGATCAAATGACGAAGACGACACATAACCTGAAACCCTCCTCTTCAAACTACCACACCGCGTTTTTGAATAATTTTTCTATGCTTAAAAATTTCTATCAACATAAAATATTTGCAAATAATTCACAAAATTTACTTGAATTTGTTCTATTTTTAGACATTTAATTTGGATGAATAATATTAAAAATAAGTAATATAAAAAGAAATTAAATCAATTCCTACTTCGATCAACAAAGAAAATTTTTATTTTAGCTACTTTTTATTAAATAGTTACAATTAATATAAATATGTATATACATAGGACAGAATCACAACATTAAGTTGTAATTAATTTTTATTCATTATCATTAAACTATCGTATTGTCATCCAAAACAATTGTATTTATAAAATTTCAGTTCAACTGAATGCTTTAAAACGTGAGAAAAAAAAACTTTTAAAGTTTTGACCCAAGTCGCTAAAAATGAAACCAACGTGACTGTATCTGTAATTCTTTGAATAACTAGTTTTACTCAATTACTTTTTATTATAATTAAATTATCGTAATGTCATCCAAAATAATCATGCATATAAAATTTCAGCTCAATTGAGCGCTTTAAAATGTATTTTATTAACGATTGAAAATTCCACCAAGATAAATAAATAAATAGGAATAAATAGGAATTGAAAAACAATTGCATAATGGAAATTCCTAATGGCAATAGGCTACATATACGCCTATCGTTATCCGTGGCCTGCAAGTTATTCAGTACCGGTTTATTCATTAAGCGATTGGGGTGAGTGCCCAGGGGCCTGGGGCCTGGAAGGCCTCAGATAAGCTTAACTAAACCAGATTTTCTGGTTATAAATTTAGACCCACCAGTGCAAAGGGAGCCTGTAGATTTTTTGCGCCCAGGGCCCGAAATGAGCTTAAATCGGCGCTGAAGTTATTACAATATCTTTCCTTTCATCTATATACCAGAAAACATCTTTTTCGCACAGGAAGGTTTAGAAATTCTGAAAATAAAATTTTCCATCACCCTAATCTACACATACATAAAAATTTATTAAAAAAAAACAATAACTAATATTCCAAAATGTTCGCAAAATTTGGTATATGATCCGATAGTTGAAAATTAAAATGAAACAATAAGTATTATAAGAATTTTGATTTTTTTTTTTTCCAAATCGACAATTTTTCTTATGGCTGACAATGTTATAAAGTTTTTCAGAAACTTCCACAGTGCAAGCCTTCAAAATAACATAAATATACACCACAGTTACCCAAACCTAAACTGATGGCTTATCACAATTCATTAGCTATTTAACTCTCAAGACATCATCAAGACTAACAAGACCTGATATGTCGAGAAAGGATTAATTTGTGCATCAATAGGTAAGGAACGTCCTCCATGGCTCCATCCCGATTCCAGTTTTCAACCAAACGAGAACCCAACTGGGAGGAAATTCGAAATATTACGCTTGAGGGGAGCACTTAGCTCTAATATTCAAAGCCCCCCAGGGGGAAGGGGGGTATGAGTTCCCTTCCATGCGTCTATTAATAGAGGAATGTTTCGGGTCACTTGATGGTGAGAAAATCTCCCTGGATGATCGTATTCCTTCGCGCTTCGATGCTTTTAAATACAAACTAGCGAACGGCACTGTAAATGGTAAAATTAGGTCGGGATTTAAACTATGAACAGCATCTAGCATTTTACTTGTTTGTTATTATTTTTAAGGTATCCGACTACGTTCGGAACCGTGATTTTGCAAAAACGTATAAATGGATAATATTTATGATATTTAGTGTCAATTAGATTAGAAAATGTATATAAAATGGTTTTAAGAATAGTATTACAGTAAGAAATTACTTAAGTACAATATTTTGACAAAAAATGAACATAGAATGACCCATTTTCAAAATGTTCTCCTTTTGTGAAAAATGCTTCTACTATAATAATATTTGGCCTGTATATAGCTCAGACCTCTGTATAGAGGCTCCACTAGAATTTTGGAAATAAATAACTTAGAAGTGGGTTTATCCATGTCTTACGACAACAGAGGGGAGAAATTTTAAGAAAAAAAACGCCGATAATTATTTCAAATGGTTGTATCTCTGAAAATAATGTGAACTTTTCAAAAATCATAGATGAGCCTCTGCACAGAGGTCTTAGCTATATACAGGCAAAATATTATCATAGTAGAGGAATTTTTCACAAAATTAGAGCATTTTGAAAATGGGTTATTCTAAGTTTATTTTTAGTCGAAATATTGTATTTTAATAACTTTTTTTGTCAAAATGTGCCCTTAAAACAATTTTATACGTATTTTAATCTAGGTGACACTAAATATCATGCAAAGTATCCATTTACGCGCCTTTTTAAAATCACTGTTCCGAACGAAGTCGGATACCTTAAACTTTTACATTATTTAATAGTTCAGTATATTTTACAAAACATTTATTTTTTAAAATATCAATCAAGACTATTTTAACGGTGTATTTGTATGTATGAGGCAAAAAAATTCTTTTTTTATCAGTTGCTTCTCAAACTTTAAATATTTGGAACCCAGTTTTCTCATCGTGCTTCCTTCTTAGAATAACTATGTATTGAATGCAGTAATAATGTACATCAAAGGTAAAGCTACAATGTGACTTTAATTATAAACTATACAGATTATATCAACATAAGTATTACATTAGTATATGAACAAGCTAAATGTAGTATATGACAGTGTTTAGTATATGACAACTAAATACTTTTTTGCCGAATTGATACACACACACACACATTTATAAGTATCTTATATAAGTGCAAGTACGTATTTTGTTTATTATGTCAGAATGTATTTTGTTTTGCTTCCTTTTAATAAATTTATAATTATTTTATATCTATTATTTTCGAATTTCCGATATGCTCTCGTGACCACTCAGGTTATCCTCCCTCCTAGGGTAAGGGGTGGGGGGCACCCCACAGTTTGAGAAACGCTATTTTAGGGTATTAGACATTAATATATTAAACTGAATGTTGAAAAATCGAGGTAAGATTCAATGAAGAATGCGTTAGTGTAACAAGCATTTATTAATGTTAGAACAGAACAACAGATATCTCTACCAAAAATAATGGCAGAAGAACATGGATGGTTTTGCATAAAAAACACAATTCCCTCCTCACTTGACCTCTACTGAAGTCGAGTAGTCGCTAGAGGACACTTCCGCCGCTTTGGACAGTCACTTACAATTACAGTTATTTATTACATGAGCGGTTACAATATGTATTTAAATTTCAATTCCTTTGCAATGTAAGAATTCCCAGAGATTAAGACATTTTAAAAATCTACCTATTAATCTTTTAAATATATGTGTATATAGAGCTCTTGATAATAAGACTGACAATGATTTCACTGCGGATAAGTTTTTGAAACACATTTGGATGAGGAAAATGGAAAATCGCAAGGAAAACCGCTTTTTATTTTATCACTTAATATTGTGATTCTGTCATTTGTGTATAAATATTAATGTTAATTGTAACTATTTAATAAAAAGCAACTAAAATAAAAATTTTCTTTGTTGACCTAAGTAGGAATTGACTTAATTTTTTTATGTTACTTGCTGAAACTAAATTTATTCTGTAAATTTTTCAATTATAATTATTAAATTGTTTATTTACTTAACAAACGTATTTTTAAATGTAGTTCAATTACTTTAAACTTTTAAGAAACTGTTTATAAAAAAATTATCCTTTTTTTATTTTTATTTAATTAGCACAATTCTTTATAAATAAAATTTCAGGAACACAATTAAGGAATTTCCAATTTTTTAATTGATTCTTTGAATTAAATTTACACAATATGAAAAATAACGCAATAATTTTAATTGAAATATAGTGTCATTTAAGAAAAAAATACAAATAATTCTGCAATGTAAATCGAGTCAATCATTTCAAAAACAGCTTTTATGGTTATAAATTCGTTCTTGAATTCAATTTTATTAGACTCTATTTTAATTTTATTCGATTCATTTTCACCTAGCTCTTTTTTAAAGGCTGTTTTATTTAAAAAAATCGTTATTTGTTTTATAGACATTGTAAAGAGCAAACATTGTGACTGCAAGCATAAAAAATTTGATTTTGATTCTCTGAGATCAATAGTTTTCGAAATGAATGATTAATTCAATGCAAGAAATAAAAATAATAACTTTTAAAATATTTTGCTTAATAGCCTTATGTAAAAAAAATTAAATAATATTTAATCATACGTTTTGTAGAGGCCGGCAGAGTGGCGCAGTTGGTTTGGCGCTGGCCTGGTACGCCCAAGTTTTCGGGTTCAAACCCAGCCCAAGTCGATCGACAGAGTGCATGCTGTATGATTATGTGCCATCTAAAAGATCCCTTGAGTGCTTGTTTGGCTTGTGAGCTCAAGGCAAAATTAAATTCCTAGTACTATTTCGCATCGTCAGAGCTCAAGTGCCTCTCTCTAATGAGAAAGTTGGGCGTCAAAATTACTTGCGGTGATTAATGTAACACCAAATCAAAAGAGATAAGATAAGATAAGAGATAAGATATCAAAAAGAGATAACCACAACTCCGGAGAAGTTACTAGATTTGCAATGGCAAAACACTAATCCGTAGCCCCATTAGAAATAAAAAAAAGGTTTAGTATGAGATAAGCCAGTACTTCTCAAATGTGAAAGAGTGTAATTCTAAAATTAATTGAATATTTAAATAAATAGATGTTAAGGTATCCGACTACGTTCGGAACCATGGTTTTGCAAAAGCATATAAATGGATAATATTTATGATATTTAGTGTCACTTAGATTAGAAAATGTATATAAAATTGTTTAAAGAATATTATTACAAAAAAAAAATTATTTAAGTACAATATTTTCACAAAAAATACAAGCAAATACTTTTAATACAAGCATACCCAAGCATACCCCTTTTTTTGTATGAGAAGCATAAAAGTATAAATAAACGAGGACAAAATGTTGCTTAATATGGCGGAGTAATTTTCTAATTGTATCAGAAGCGGATATTCAAGGAAAACATATTACTAAATATTTTACAAGACTGGGCATTGCATCATATCTTTTTTGATTTCGAAAAAGTATTGATAAATTGTTACATTTCAAAGCTCCGAGTTGATAAAAGATTTAGTTAAATCTAATTAAATTTCTTCTCTTTTGCCAAATCCAAAATTTCTTCTGATTCAGTCTAGACTGCAAGATTTAGACTGTTTAGTAGACAATGCTATGCATAAAAACTTCCGTTGTCTAGACTGTGTTCTGTGAACTGTTTATCTCTCAGGGATCGGCAGATAATTTGTCTCAATTTCATAATGTAGCTGAATATATTTAAGACAAAATTAGTAAAATATTGCATTCGGTTTGTGTGTGTATTATTGTATCATGATATAAACACATAAATTTGCAAATATATAAAAATAGAATTGATAAATTTAAAAACTATAATTTTCCCATATGACGCGTGATGTAAATAATTAAATGTGCTTTTAAAATTTTCCAGACGAAATAATATATTAATAGGTCGATTCACGTTGTTTATGAACATCACACTAGAAAGTTACACTAAGATTATTGGCAACGGAACATGTAATTCTAAGCCTTGGTCAAGTGACAAGGATGGCATCTTAGCTTGCATCCCATTCTCCGAACTCTTATACCACTCTAACGGGATGATTTTGAATCTCTATGGATTTAACGTTCTTTGATTTTTATTAACGTTGCACTCTCCAAAGCAACTGCTGGCTACCGACTCGCAAGTTTAAATATTGATCCAATGACGACAACTTAACTGCATCCCACTCTCTAAACTCCCACACCACGTAAACGTGACGATTTTGAACCTCGACAGATTTATAGTGCATTAGCTTCCCTGCTCAGTGGGAGTAAATTGGTAAAATCAGGTAATAATTGTTATCAAAATAGAAATGAAAAGAATATAAATAAATTTTATGTACTGTAAAATATTTGTTAAAAAATAAGAAAGAAAAGGGTAAAACTATTGTGAGTTAATGGTTATTAACCCTTTCGCGAAAGGTGTGTCATATATTCAGCAGTCTCAAATCTCCTTATTCGACGGCAAGCCGTTCAATGTACTTTTCCCTGGGAACGGTCATTTCTGTAGAACCAGTACAAAATGCGATTCACTAGTGCATCATCCGGCTGTCGGTGACATTTGGGGTAAATGCATATGTGACACCTCCGTCTCTACAGTATTTTCCTTTGATCAGTACGTCATCGTGAAAAGGTTAACATTGCACTATAAAGCTACAAGAGAGGATTGTCGGTTCGTAATTTTGAACCACGGCCAAGTGATGATGATGTCACCTGAGCTGGCATCTGCCTCTCCAAGTTTACATACTCCACCAACGGATGTACTTTGATTCTCGGCGTATTTAATGTGCATCAGCACCTCTACAAGACGGTTATTCAGTGACATAAAGGCTCAAACTCATGATACGCCAGCCACGAGTCCATGACTATGATCCCTAGGCTACCACGGCCACTTCCTTTGAACATAAT
>BMAV01019519.1:67552-96550 GCA_019973955.1 Trichonephila inaurata madagascariensis
CCTCTGTACAGAGGCTCAACTAGAATTTTTGAAATAAATAACTTAGAAGTGGGTTTATCTATGTTTTACGACAACAGAGGGGAGAAATTTTAAGAAAAAAACGCCGATAATTATTTCAAATGGTTGTAACTCTGAAAATAATGTGAAGTTTTCAAAATTCATAGATGAGCCTTTGTACAGAGGCCTGAGCTATATGCAGGCAAAATATTATCATATAGTAGAGGCATTTTTCACAAAAGGCGAACATTTTGAAAATGGGTTATTCTAAGTTAATTTTTAGTCGAAATATTGTATTTTAATAACTTTTTTTTAAAATGTGTCCTTAAAACAATTTTATACATGTATTCTAATCTAAGTGACATTAAATATCATGAAAAGTATCCATTTACGCGCCTTTTTAAAATCACTGTTCCGAACGTAGTCGGATACCTTAAATTTTTTCACTATTTAATAGTTCAGTATTTTACAAAACATTTATTTTTTAAAATATCAACCAAGACTATTTTCACGTGTGTATTTGTATGTGTGAGGGAAAAAAACTTTTTTTGATCAGTCGCTTCTCAAACTTTCATTATTTGCGACCCAGTTTTCTCATCGCGCCTCCTTCTTAGAATAACTATGTATTGAATGCAGTAATAATGTACATCAAAGGTAAAGCTACAATGTGACTTTAATTATAAACTACACAGATTATCAAAATAAATATTGCATTTAGTATATGGCAAGCCCATGGAAGTCACTAGTAATTACTAAGCTGATTTTTAGTTTAATATTGATAAATTAATAATTAAATAATTTTTTTGCCGAATTGATACATTTATAAGTATCTTAGATCAGTGCAAGTACGCATTTTGTTTTTTATTATGTCAGAATGTATTTTGCTTTGCTTCCTTTTAATAAATTGATAATTATTTTATATCTTTTATTTTCGAATTTCCGGTATACTCACATGACCACCCAGGTTATCACGCCCCCCCCCTAAGATGGGGGGCACCCCACACACAGTATTAGAGTATTAGACATTGAAATATTAAACTGAATGGTGAAAAATCGAGGTAAGATTCAATGAAGAAAACGTTAGTGTAACAAGAATTTATTAATTTATGTTAGAACAGAACAACAGATATCTCTACTAAAAATAATGGCTGAAGAACATGGATGGTTTTACATAGAAAACACAATTCCCTCCTCACTTGGCCTCTACTGAAGTCGAGAAGTCGCTAGAGGACACTTCCGCCGCTTTGGACAGTCAATTACAATTAGAGTTATTAATTACATGTGCGGTTACAATATGTATTTAAATTTCAATTCCTTTACAATGTAATAATTCCCAGAAATTAAGACATTTTAAATCTACCTTTTAATCTTTTAAATATATGTGTAGAGCTCTTGATAATTAGACCGACAATGATTTCAATGCGGATAAGTTTTTGAAACACAATTGGATGAGGAAAATAGAAAATTGCAAAGAAATCCGCTTTTTATTTTGTCACTTAACAGTGTGATTATGTCATTTGTGTATAAATATTTATATTAATTTTAACTATTTAATAAAAAGTAACTAAAATAAAAATTTTCTTTGTTGACCTAAGTAGGAATAGACTTTATTTTTTTTATATTACTTGTTAAAACGAAATTTATTCTGTAAATTTTTCAATTAAAATTATTAAATTGTTTATTTACTTAACAAACGTATTTTTAAATGAAGTTCAATTACTTTAAACTTTTAAAAAACTGTTTAAAAAAATTATCCGTTTTTTATTTTTATTTATTTAGCACAAACCTTTATAAATAAAATTTCAGGAACACGTTTAAGGAATTTCCAATTTTTTAATAGATTCTTTGAATGAAATTTACACAATATGAAAAACAACGCAATAATTTTAATTGAAATATAGTGTCATTCAAGAAAAAAATATAAGTAATTCTGCAATGTGTAAATTGAGTCAATCATTTCAAAAACTGCTTTTATGGTTATAAATTCGCTCTTGAATTCAATTTTATTAGACTCTATTTCAAATTTATTCGATTCATCTTCATTTAATTTCATTTCATTTCGATTCATTTTCGATTCATTTCATTGTAAAGAGCAAACATTGTGATTGCAAGAATAAAAAATTTGATTTCGATTCTCTGAGATCAATAGTTTTCGAAATAAATGATTAATTCCATGCAAGAAATAAAAAAAAAATTAACTTTTAAAATATTTTGCTTTATATCCTTATGTAAAAAAAAATTAAATAAAAATATTTAATCATACGTTTAGTATGAGGTCGGCAGAAAAGCCAGTTTGGCGCTGGCCTGGTACGCCCAAGTTTTCGGGTTCAAACCCGGCCCAAGTCGATCGACAAATTGCATGTTGTATGATTATGTGCCATGTAAAAGATCCCTTGAGTGTCTGTTTGGCTTATGAGCTCACGGAAAATGAAATTAATAGTACGGTTTCGCATCGTCAGAGCTCAGGTGCCTCTCCCCAATGAAAAAGTTGGGCGTTAAAATTACTTCCGGTGATTAATGTAACACCTAAACGGTTCCGCATCAAAAAGAGATACCACAACTCCGAAGTTACTAGATCTGCAATGGCAAAACACTAATCCGTAGCCCCATTAGAAATAAAAAAAAGTTTAGTATGAGATAAGCCAGTACTTCTCAAATGAGAAAGAGCGTAATTCTGAAATTAATTGAATACTTAAATAAATAGATGTTAATGTATCCGACTACGTTCGGAACCATGGTTTTGCAAAAGCGTATATAAATGGATAATATTTATGATATTTAGAGTAACTTAAATTAGAAAATGTATATAAAATTGTTTAAAGAATATTATTACAAAAAAAAAATTACTTAAGTACAATATTTTGACAAAAAAATGAACATAGAATGATCCATTTCAAAATATTCTCCTTTTGTGAAAAAGGCTTCTATTATATTAATATTTTGCCTGTATATAGCTCAGACCTCTGTACAGAGGCTCAACTAGAATTTTTGGAATATATATCTTAGAAGTGGGTTTATTCATGTCTTACGACAACAGAGCTGAGAAATTTAAAAAAAAAACGTCGATAATTATTTCAATGGGTTGTAACACAAAAGTGAATTTTTCAAAAATCATAGTTGTGACTCTGTACAGAGGTCTGGGCTATATATAGGCAAAATATTATTATAATCGAAGCATTTTTCACAAAAGGAGAACATTTTGAAAAAAAGGTTATTCTAAGTTAATTCAAATTTTCAATCGTTGATAAAATACTCTTTATTCATCTATTCATTTTTAAACACTTATAGTTGATGACCCTTGATGTTAGTACATTTTTTTTCAAATATTAATTCATTAGTTAAATTTGATCATTAATTTTAAATTTATTCTTCGTTATTTCTGATGCAGTTAGATTTATCTGCCGCAGATGGCGCCAGTAGGTTTTTCTAACGAAGTAGGAATTGACTTTAAAATTTTTTTATATTACTTGTTTCTTTTAACACGAAACGAAAATCACTTAACATGAAAAAATTTCCCTTCTGGGAATGAACAATATTCGAAAATCGCCAGCCACGCAGGCGAGATTTAAAAGGGGTGTGAACAGAAAAAGAGGTGGTTTTCACACGTTTCGCGTAGAAAGGAGGCTAACGGCTTTGAAATACCCTCGGAATAGTCTGTGGCATGCCAATTTTGTTTATCTAAGCAACTTTCATACTTTACCTCTATAAACGCCACACAAAAACACCTCATCTCACATGAATTGGCTTTGGAATTCGGTGACTATATTTCATTGTGAATAAAAATTAGTGAGTTTGGTTCGTGTTTTTTTCTATTTTCGAAGAATTTTTTTCCGAGCACAATGAAAAAGAGCTTAGGGGAAGCAAACTTCTATTTCACTTATAATGAAGATGGTGCTTCTTAAGACTCTTGATCAAAAACAGAAGAACATTTTAAAAATTTTATTAAATTCTTGTGAATGTTTTTATTTCTTTGATTTTTATTTAATACAAGTACATATATATGTATATGTATCTATGTAAATAAAATGTACCTTAATAAACTTAATTTTGTTAATATATATTTATTTATTGTAATATCCTTTAACACGAAAAAATATTTCAGTCCCCCTGAGTTTTGTGTTAAATAATTTTCACTGTATATTTTCACAATTGTATGAAATTTTACCGCTTTTATTGTATGAGAAGCATAAAAGTATAAATACCGAGGACAAAGTGTTGCTTAATATGGCAGAGTAATTTCCTAATTGTATCAGAAGCGGATATTAAAGGAATGCATATTACTAAATATTTTACAAGACTGTGCATTGCATCATATCTTTTTTGATTTCGAAAAAGTATTGATAAATTGTTACATTTCAAAGCCCTGAGTTGATAAAAGACTTAGTTAAATCTAATTAAATTTCTTCTCTTTTGCCAAATCCAAAATTTCTTCTGATTCAGTCTAGACTGCAGGATTTAGACTGTTTAGTAGACAATGCTATGCATAAAAACTTCCGTTGTCTAGACTGTGTTCTGTGAACTGTTTATCTCTCAGTGATCGGCAGATAATTTGTCTCAATTTCATAATGTAGCTGTATTTAAGACAAAAGTAGTAAAATATTGCATTCGGTTTGTGTGTGTATTATTGTATCATGATTAAACACATAAATTTGCAAATATATAAAAATAGAATTGATAAATTTAAAAACTATAATTTTCCCATATGACGCGTGATGTAAATAAATAAATGTGCTTTTAAAATTTTCCAGACGAAATAATATATTAATAGGTCGATTCACGTTGTTTATGAACACCACACTAGAAAGTTACACTAAGATTATTGGCAACGGAACATGTAATTCTAAACCTTGATCAAGTGACAAGGATGGCATCTCAGCTTGCATCCCATTCTCCGAACTTTTTTACCACTCTAACGTGATGAATTTGAATCTCCATGGATTTAACATGCTTTGATTTTTATTAACGTTGCACTCTCCTAAGCAACTGCTGAACTACCGACCCGCAATTTTAAATATTGATCAAATGACGACAACTTAACTGCATCCCGCTCTCCAAACTCCCACACCACGTAAACGTGAAGATTTTGAACCTCGACAGATTTATAGTGCATTAGCCTCCCTGCTCAGTGGGAGTAAATTGGTAAAATCAAGTAATAATTGTTATCAAAATAGAAATGAAAAGAATATAAATAAATTGTATGTACTGTAAAATATTTGTTGAAAAATAAGAAAGAAAAGGGTAAAACTATTGTGAGTTAATGGTTATTAACCCTTTCGCGACGGGTGTGTTGTATACGCATCAGTCTCAAATCTCCTTATCGGACGGAAAGCCGTTCAATGTACTTTTTTCTGGAAACGTTCATTTCTGTAGAACCAGTACAAAACGCGATTCACCAGTGCATCATCCGGCTGTCGGTGACATTTGGAGTAAATACATATGTGACACCTCCGTCTCTACTGTATTTTCCGTTGATCAGTACGTCATCGTGAAAAGGTTAACATTGCACTATAAAGTTACAAGAGAGTTGTTGGTTCGTAATTTTGAACAACGGCCAAGTGATGAAGATGGCACCTGAGCTGGTATGTGCCTCTCCAAGTTTCCATACTCCACCAACGGATGGACTTTGATTCTCGATGTATTTAATGTGTATCAGCACCTCTACGAGACGATTATTCAGTGACATAGAGGCTCAAACTCATGATACGCCAGCCACTAGTCCATGACTATGACCAATAGGCTACCACGGCCACTTCCTTTGGACATAATGTGAAGTGAAGATTTTTTATAATAGGAAGTATATATATCTATCCATATTATCAACATCAGAGGAAGATAGTAAGTCAAATAGTCTTTTTCCAGCACACACACACACACATATATATATATATCCATCACTTATTAAAAAAAGCAAAACTACATTGTATGCAAAGGAAACATTATTAATGTTTGTATGCTCAACGAAAAAAAATACCTCAGTGGCGCAACAGCCCATGAGGGCCAAGACCTAGTGTGCTCATTTCAGTTTTCGTGACCTTTGGCACTGAAGTGAATAAGTATATGTTCCGGTCAGGTGGTCAGTCTGACACGAAACTCCGAGTGTTTAGTTCCCAAGCAAGCTTGGTCCTCATTTATCGATCCACTGAAGGGATGAAAGGCTGAATCGCCCTTGCCTAGTTCAAAATTTCAACCCCATAGCTAAGGCATGGAAGTACGATACACTACCACTCGGTTATTGGGTACTCGGCTGTTTGTACGCTACGTCTTAAAAATTCTGTTAGAAATTAATCTATATATTTAAAGGAGAAAAGCGACTTATCTAATTATTAGGAAATCTCCCGAACTATCACACCTGCAGACGTGAAACGAGGTGAACATATTTCTTTTGTTTAGTGAATATCCGATAAGAACGGGTTTTGTGGGAAATGACTCCATAGAGGGTCGAGGGCTTAAGAGGAGTTATAGATTAATACTCCCATTCTTTTATTAGATCTACAGGTATGAAATTTAGCTTGTATGCTCTGCAGACTTGAGATTTCGTAAGCCTGTTTCTTTTGTTGTGTAAAGATCCACCAAGAGAATCTTTTACGGAATTTGACTGATTTTTAGAAAATTAAAGTTCTTTTTAAATTAAGAATTTAAAATCTTAAATTAAAAATTTAGAATCTTTTTAAAGTTTTTTCAACAATGAAGTGTAATAGAAAGACAGATAAATCAATAACTTAAAAACGCACAGTATATGTATATTCATGCAACAAGTAAGGGCAGAGGGCAGGTAACGGCCAATAATTTTAATAGAACAATTAGTATATAATATCTATGAAAAAGTTAAAAAAAAACTATAGCATATCTTTTGTTTACCTGATTCTAGTTTATAATTAAATCGCATATTTCCAACATTATGTCACTACTTATTTTAAATACAAAAACACCCTACCTTACACAAAAGAATAAAAAATATGGTTCCAATTTCGAGACGTTCCGAGCACTTTATACGTTTTGTTTTCGTCTTTATTCACAAAAAAACTGTTAAGAGCCGCTACAAAATATTACTTTTTGTGTTTTTCATTCTACTTGAAAACAAAATAACTGCTTGTATCAAATGCTATCTCTGAAAAAAGCTTATCACCGGTTTTTTTTCCGTATCTTTTTCAAGAGGAATAAGTACATGGATATACAAGTTTGAGAAACGTCAAAACTAGTCTTAGTTGATTCTTTTTCAGGTGTTTCACACACTGCTTCAGAGTATCAAATCCAAAATTCTGTGCTTCTGTAAGGAGGAAACTTTCCAGAGGTTGATTTGAGATGGTGAAGGAGCGTCAGTGAAGGCGTGTTGCCATGGCAACCAAGTAATATATCGTCTTCACCACCTTTGGGCTGGTAGAGTTTTGTTGTGCTAAATCACACACACACACACTGACGCATAGGAAAGTTGTAAGTTTGTATATTTCTTAGGAAGAAAGTACATCTGTTTATACTTTGGAATAAATATGTACGAGAGGAAATTCTAAACGGGAAAAGATATAGTTTGTATGTTATTCTAATTTTGAATCTTTATCAGTTTTTTTTCTTTTTCGCAAGAAATATGAAATATTTTGCTTTTATTTATTTATCTTGTTGTTGTTGTTGTTTTAAGGAATTTGAACTCGTAAAAATGATCAAGATCAATTACAATCAAAAAGCAAACTTTTTTTAAATATTTTATTGAGTAGAGTAATCTTTTGGGTTTACAAAACATAGAGTTGGAACCTATTTTTATGCGTTCCTTTTTTATGCGATTTTATTTTTGTGCGATCTTCTTTTATACGGTATTTGAATTTCAACGGCTTTGGCGCCACTGTAATGTTTTATATCAGGAATGGCAAACCTTTATGGATCAACGTGCCATTTTTTTCTAAAGAAGTGTTTAATGAGGTACAGACGTACCGTCAAATAATTTTGACTTGTGATTATTGGGAAAATGATAAACTAAATACTCTAACATTATAAAACTCTTTAATTACTACGAAGAATTACATTCTGCACTATAGTAACGGTTTTAAATACGTATGATTCAAATTAGCGTGGGATTTTTGCTCTAGCAGATTATATAGATGACAAATAACTTATATTAGGATTACTACGAAGAAATACCTTTTGCACTGCATAGCTATAAATGTTTTAGTTATACGTGTAATTTAAATTAAAGAGTAACATTAGTGTGACTTCTATTGTTGCAGACTGGATGACAAATAACTTACATTAGGATTGCAAGATATTACTTTTTGTATAATAGATGCTGAATTTAAGTCGTCTGCCAAACGGTTTCTAAGCAATTAATTATTTTTGCTGTGGCTCACTTTTTTGACAAGAGAATTTGTGATTTGTTTCGAAATGCCGTTTTACAGACTATGTTCTGCATATCACTATTCCAGAACATAAAACACACACCGCTCTGTCTCTTTTACTAATAATGTCATGTTTCTCGGTCCACCAAATTTAAAATTGTCTGTTACACTTACTATCTTGCACTTTTTGTTCTTTTGCTGAACTATGTTAAATAACTGTTAAAAATCGTACATATAATACAGTGGTGTCAATGAAATTGACTATGCTATGCTTAGACAAAATTTACACCATAAGCAATTGTAATCTACGACGTAACTAAGGCAAGACAATAATAAACGAGTGAGCTCCCCGCCGCCCCGCGACTTATCTCTCGCGTTTGTCCGTAATACTTCATAGTGAACTTTCAAATTTTTAAATAAAATACAAGCCATCTTGATCACTGGTGTGCCTAAAATATTGTGTCGCGTGACATCAATGGCACGCGTGCCACTGGTTCGCCTTCCCTGTTTTATATCAATGTACAGAAATACACTTCAAGACGCTCTATTCTTATAAACAGTCTCTTGGCAATGCACGTTCATTTTCTCTCAACGCGCCAGCAGTCAGAGCTTGATTGAAGACGAAAGTTTCAATGACAGCGACATTATCAATACTTTAACAGATTGTGTAGATGGACAAAAAGAACCAGATTCTTTGAGAGTCGATGAAATATATGCAAGGGTCTAGCTTATAAAACATTTTCTTAAAATAGATACTAATTCTGAAAAGAGTTTGAAATTCCAAAAAAGAGCTTCGACCATGCATTTCTGGTTATCGTGACGTTTACAAGTAACTGCTCAATTGAACTTCGTGGCAAACACTTATCACTGACTTTATGGTCCCAAAAAATAAATCAATAGAAATTGTATCTTCAAGTAACGAGAGCGATTTTGAATTAATGAATTACAGGAAGATGCGTGCTTTGGTAGTGAGTAGCAGTGAATTATATATGGGCATGTATTTCAAGGAGAAATTAAGGTATCCAACTATACGTTAGGAACCGTGATTTTAAAAAAGCGCATAAATGGATAATTTTCATGATATTTAGTGTCACTCAGATTAGAATACATGCATAAAATTGTTTTAAGGACATTTTCACCAAAAAAATTATATAAAGACAATATTTTGGCAAAAAATTAACTTAGAATAATCTTTATTCAAAATGTTCTCCTATTTGTGAAAAATGCTTCTATTATAATAATATTTTGCCTGTATATAGCTCAGACCTCTATACAGAAGCTCAACTGGAATGTTTGAATAATTCACATTATTTTCAGAATTACCACCAATTGAAATAATTATTGGCGTTTCTTTCTTAAAATTCTTCCCCTCTGTTGTCGTAAAATATGGATAAACCCACTTCTAAGTTATATATTTCAAAAATTCTAGTTGAGCCTCTGTAGAGAGGTCTAAGCTATATGTAGGCAAAATATTATTATAATAGAAGCATTTTTAACAAAAGAAGAACATTTTGAAGAAGATTATTCTTTAATTTTTTGCCAAAATATTGTATTTAAATAATTTTTTTTGTCAAAATGTCCTTAAAACAATTATATACATGTATTCTAATCTAAGTGACACTAAATATCATGAAAATTATTCATTTATGCGCTTTTGCAAAATCACTTTTCCGAGCGTAGTCGGATACCTTAAATGTTTTTAAAATGTTTTCATGTTATTTATTTTGTTTGGAAGTACTTTCTGATAAATTTCCTCATTTTCTATGTGCAATTTTCTTATGCGGTCCCTCTCCACCACATATATATATATATATTGTGCATGTCGACGAATTTGTTTGTCATGAGTATATATAAATATTTATGAAATTTTCGAATATTTTTTTGTACGGTTCCTTTTTATGCGGTCCCATCTACCGCTCAAAAACAGGTTTTACTGTATATTATTTTGTTTCTACATTACATATAGGTTGTGTAACAATAAATTATACATAAAATTAGAAAAACCGAAAGTGGGTCTTTAATTTACCAGAAGTGGGCATTTAAATTGTTCAAAATCTATCATGGCGAGTCTGATAACTCAAACATTATATGCACATTTTTTTTCTATGAAACTTTTGTAACCTGATATTTATATTATTTTCCAGGAATGGTAGTAAAATAAATCTTCCTGTATAAATATTTTTTGAGTTATGGTCCGTTATTTCAATAATAGTCTCATAAATATGTCATATTTCTTTTAATATGTATTTTATGAACTTAAAAATTTATTTAAAGAAACATATTAAAATTTTAGTATATTCCCTAAATAAATATGTGTCATTTATTTTATTAATACTCTAACAGCTTTAAGTTATCCGACTACGTTCGGAACAGCGATTTTGCAAAAGCGTATGAATAGATAATAGTTATGATATTTAGTGTCACTTAGATTAGAAAACGTATATAAAATTGTTTTAAGAATAGTATTACAATAAAAAATTATTTAAGTACACTATTTTGACCAAAAATGAACATAGAATGACCCATTTTCAAAATATTCTCCTTTTGTGAAAAATGCTTCTATTATAATAATATTTTGCCTGTACATAGATCAGACCTCTGTACAGAGGCTCAACTAGAATTTCTGAAATATATAACTTAAAAGTGGGTTTATCCATATTTTCGACAACAGAGGAGAAATTTTAAGAAAAAAACACCGATAATTTTTTCAATGGGTTGTAACTCTTAAAATAATGTGAATTTTTCAAAAATCATAGATGACCCTCTGTACAGAGGTCTGAGCTATATACAGGCAAAATATTATTAGAATAGAAGCATTTTCTCCAAAAGGAGAAAATTTGAAAATGGGTCATTCTATGCTCATTTTTTGTCAAAATATTGTACTTAAATAATTTTTTATTGTAATACAATTCTTAAAACAATTTTATATACATTTATAATCTAAGTGACACTATATATCACAAATATTATCCATTTATACGCTTTTTTAAAATCACGGTTCCGAACGTAGTCGGATACCTTAACTTTATCAGAATAGTCATGCTACGAAATGATTTTCTTTTAAAAACAAGTAATAAAAAAAAAATTAAGTCAATTCCTACTTTGAATGGATGAATAGAAAGTATTTTATTAACGTTTGAAATATGGAATAGGATATATATATAAATAAATATACATATAAGGAGAGAGTGAACTAAAAGTAGGAATTGAGAAAAAAGAGTATGGTTTACCTGCATTGTTGTAAAAATGCACAACCGGTTTGGCTGAAAAACAGGTTTTCGTTGCCAACTTTTGTCTTTGTTTTAACAGTTACATTGTTACAACAATAGAGACGAATCTAAGTTGGCATCAAAAGCAGATAATTAATGAAATTAAATCTAATTATTTAATTAATATTTGAAAAAACTGTATTTACATCAAATGTCATCCACTACAATTTTAAGAAAATGTATTTGAACTTGATTGGATGAATAGAAAATATTTTATTAACGATTGAAATTTTGAACAAGATAAAAATATAAATAAATAAATATATAGAAAGAGTAAGCTAATAGTAGAGTAGCTACATAGTTTTCGATCACAAATTGCAACATTACGGTCAGCTAAAATTTATATCGGAGGTTGAATTCAACAGTCCAGTCAAAACTAGCTATTTCATATTATTTTAGCTCATGTCATTCCCGGGAATTCTCGGAAACGAAGTATAATTCCCGGGAATACAAAAAGTACGAAAATCTTATGATTTCCATGCATCCCGGATTCCCGGGAAAGAAACCCTAGTCCCGAACTCGTGTCAAGTGTGTCATGAGTTCGAGTCTAGTACCGCTGAAAACCCACCATGTCGAATGGTCCCATGTATGTTAAATATGTCAAAGCTCAAACGTTCTTCCATTGCTGTGGTGTGGAAGCTAGGAGAGGGAGTGCCAGCTCAGGGATCGTCGTCGTCTTTGATTCTCACTCTCACTCAATTGGCGTAGTGTGGCAATTTGGAGAGCGAGTGCAAACTCAGTTTTCATCCTCTTCACTTGATTAAGGCGCAAAAGTACGAAGTTCGTCATCGATACCCATCATGTTGTTTTATAATTCGATGCTAATAAACTTTTACGCTCTTGATTAGAATATTTATAGCTTAATTTTAATAAAATTTGACGGAATGTGTTAAGTTTTGATTTGAAATATTTAATGGAGATTTTAAACTAAATAATGAAAATCAGAGAATTCACTGAAATACAATCATGCCAAGTTGTTACTACAAATATCACAATTTTATTTCCTTTGAGTAATATGTATAAATATACTTTATTTGAGAAATGAGATATAATGAAATGCATGTATTTTTCTAAAAAAAAAAGAACTATTTTTCCAAATTGTGATATATTTTTCATTTTATTTTTTTGTTTAAAGTAATTCTTGTGAAAAACTACAAATGTAAGCATACGCTTCATAAATAAAACTTAAAATTCCCTTCTTATTTCTTTTAAAGCAGTTTTTCTCAAACTTTCAATATTCGCGACCCTATATTCAATCCTAATTTTCACTGAGCCCCCCTCCATACAATAACAATGCATTGAATTCAATACTACTATACTTTGCCACTAAACCTACAATACCTCTGAAGTGCCACCGGCGTATATAAACGTCTCACTCAGCCAATGCATTAATCTCCCCGGACGTATATATAAGTCTTTCCGAAGTACGATCTTTTCTGTGCTCTGCTATCGATAAAAAACATTCTGAAGGCTTTGAAATGATCTTGATAGTGTTTGAGAAGGATTTACATATTTCAGAGGATTTGCTTAATTATTCCATTCCTCCCCCTCTCAAATACATCACAAACATCATCAAAAATGATGACATTGGGGAGCGAATCACGTAATTTTTAATCGACATTTTAGGGACTAATTATAAACCGAATAAATTATCAAGATATATCAGTGTAAATGTGAATTTTATTTTTTATTACGTCAGAACGTATTTTGTTTGTGTACTTTCAATAAATTAATATTTTTTTAAACAATCTTTTATTTTCGAGTTCTCAATACGCTCGCTCCCACCTCGTAGGGTTATCACGCCCCCCTAGAGGGTCGCGCCCCATAGTTTGAGAAACACTGTTTTGAAGAATATAACTTTTTTCTTATTATTTCTTAAGGACATTTGAATAAATTATTTATTTGAAATTTTAAAAGTTGTAATATTTATCAAAAGTTGACGACAAAAATCACAATTATCGCTAAACTGACAACCACATTTTTGTTTAAAAAAAAATTATTAACTGTTTATTTACAAGCTGATAAATTTTTTTCTAATTAAGGGTACATTTAACATAAGAAAACTTGAATAGATTTTTACTTATACTATAATTTAGTAATAGTAATACTTATAATTTTTAGTAATGTTGAATAATATAAAAAAAAGACCCATCTATAGATCTGCGAACAATGAAATAAATTTCCTTTGTATGAGTGGCATACTGGACAGATAAGCTTTCTAGGCATTAACGGCTGTAGGTACTCTACCTCTTGAAACACTTAGAAGTGACCCTGGTCATCACAACGGATGTGGTCAATATTGGTTTAGGACTTTATCTTTGGAACTCTATAAAGGGCGTGAGTCACAGCGAGCAAAGAAGCTTTTATATTTCTAAAACAATATAGATCTTATTTTATTTTGTAATAAAAAGAACAAAGATATATTTTTCCGATTATATTTCTCCAAACTAAGATTTTCTACGAATTTATTTGTTTAAATTATAGATAATACTTCTAGATTACTCAAGAGAAAGACATAACGCTCCAAAAATAGTGTTAAAAACTTAATTTTGTACGAGATCATATTATCATCTTATATATAAGAACTTAAATTGATATCCACTCATAATTCGAGAATCTTCTTTATTTATAACATCTAATTCATAACTCCTAATACCCTATTTCGAAACTCGTCTCAATTTATATTTTTTCTAAGGCATTAAAAACATTATGTGGGTATATTTATTACTGATTCTTTAGACCTTAAATTTTTGATGGATTTATTGGCGATTCCAAGAAAAACAAGACCATTAATTGTTTTCATGTGCCTTTCCAACCGGGATAAATATTTCCTAAACAAGATGTAATTTCTATAAATAACTAATTAATCCCTTCGCCTAAATTAGTGACTGTATTTTTTACTTTGCGCTTTTCCTTGTTCTTCCCTGTAAATAAAAAAAATTTGAAATTTGAACAATTCCCTCTCTTGTATTTTGGCATTGCACGAGAAACATGCACAAACAAATGATGTGATCACGATCAAGCCTCTTTGTTTTTTTTTGGTCACGACCTCTTAATCACCTCTAACCAAATGTAAATTTTTCATATATATATATATATGAAATATATTTGCTCGCGAAAAATTTACATCTGGTTAGAGGTGATTAAGAGGTTATAGCCAAAAAAAAAAAAAAAAGAGGCTTGATCGTGATCACATTATTTGTTCGAGTTGCTGTTTTTTTGTGCATTGAATCAGTACACTCATGGAATCTGTCTACATCGGGTAAGATTCTAGTTTCTTCGATCATTTACATTATTATTAATTATGGTCATAATCATTTTTAACCTCTTTTGCAAATATTTTTTGTTTTTACATATTTATATTTGTCTATTTCTCCCGGATTCCTATAGTAATTTAATATTCCAATTCTATTCTATTGCTGTTATATTCACCTACGTGGGTTTTGGGCCTTTGCCTTGGTTTATCTTCTGTGCTATTATGTCGAAACTTTCCGCTGTAGGGGAAGGTTGAGATTTCACAAAACACTGTTTAACCCTGTTTCACTGTCCTAAACCAGTGACAGCTCGGGAAATCATAATAGTTTTTCACACTGTAGCTAAATTTCTTTTTTGGTTTATCTTGGTTCCATGTTCTTGGTTCTTTCGGTTTGATCTTAAGATGTTTCAAGATTTATTAGTCTTCTTTTTAATTTATATATATATATATATATATATATATATATATATATAATAAAACTTATAGTTGTGCATAATTTGTCGTAACGAGTGGACGATTATACTGTAACAACGAAAAGGATAGGGCGTGACCGGTGGCGAGTGTGGATGATATTGTTGTAGTATTGACGAGGCAGTCTTGTAAGTTAATCCAGTTTATTCAACATTTAAGATAGAACGTTTCAACATCACAAGAAGCAGCCATAATGGCACAAAACACAGAACAAAGAACAAACACACAACGCGCTGCAGCCGGCTACATGATTACAGACAGAGGAGAGAAGAGCAGAGAGCGAGATTTCGAATGTCATCGGTATTTATACCCAGTGGGACATCACATGACTTTGAAGGTGGATGGATGTAGTTTCAAAAGTCCCCAGTAGGCGGGTAGCTAATTAAAATAATTACGCGGTAGTCCTGAATTATTGAACCATAAATAATTCAAGAGCTATTAAAAATTAAATTACTGGGAATTATTACATTATATATATATATATATATATATATATATATGGAAAATAAAAAATACAGCTCAAAACATGAACACACAAAATAACACAAGTAAACAAAAATTGAAATTTGAACTCAGAATTAAAAAAGCAATTTCGGACTTAGGACCGAATACAAGTGGGGTTAAACTAGTTTGATGATACCTATCTTCCTCTTTTTCTACTCGGTTGGTCAATAAGGAAAAATTCTAACAGAAAAATGGTAATCTTGAACAAAAAAACTTTCAAATAAATGAATGCGAAGCTAATCAGTTTAAATTTTGCAGTATATCATAAATTCTCAATGAAAAAATTTTAAAAATTGTACTTTTTAAATGAAATGAATGCGAAATGAAATTATTGTATAGCCACTGTTATTCAGGTAAACATCCAAAGTATACAAGAACACGTCACCTGTACCAACATGTAAGTTATATATATAATCGAAAAAACACATTTTATTTAGAATAAGGAGAAAGTTCTTTCTAATATTTCATTAAGAAACCATCAAGAACCACTTAATATATATTTTTCACTGCTGTTTTACTCTAAAAAAATACACATAATAATTTGCAGAATTGTATTTATAGGTATGCTACTTGATATATGGAAGTTAAATATATTAAAGGAAAAAGAAAATAGAGAGTTAATATTTACTATAACAGAGAAGGAAATAAAAACTTTATGTTCGATCCAATAATAAATTTTATACATTTTCATTAAAATCTTTTTGAACGATTTTAAATGAACAAGTAATATAAAAAAAATTTTTTTAAGTCAATTCCTACTTAGATTAACAAAGAAAAATTTTAGTTTAACTACTTTTTATTATAAATAGTTACAATTAATATAAATATGTATATACATAGGACAGAATCACAACATTAAGTGGTCATTAATTTTTATTCATTATCGTTAAAGTATCGTATTGTCATCCAAAACAATCGTTTATATAAATTTCAATTGAACTGAATACTTTAACTCGTGAGAAAAAAAACCTTTTCAATTTTTGACACAAGTCGCCAAAAGGGTCGCAATGTCGCCAAAAATGATGCCAACGTGGTTGTATTTGTAATTCTTTAAATAATTAGTTTTAATCTTTTAATTTTTATTAATTATTATTATATTATTGTATTGTCATCCAAAATAATCCTGTATATAAAATTTCAGCTCAATGGAGCGCTTTAAAATGTATTTTATTAACGATTGAAAATTCCACCAAGATAAATAAATATATATATATATATAAATATATAGATTGTGAGCTAATAGTAGGAATTGAAAATGAAATCTCGAATATGAAATTATTGTATTAACACATACTTCCATAAACAAGAAATTAATTGAAATGAATAACATATAAGCTAAAACAGCAACAACAAAAAAATATGTATGAGTTCTATTGTGTATGGCTGAAAAGTAATTAAAATTAATTTATAAATAAATTGTTTATGAAAAATTTGTACAAATCAAATAATGTGAAATGTTTTTAAAAAAAAGTTAAGAAAAAAAAAAGATTTGGCAAATTTAGAATGAATGTCCATTTTGTAATTCTCATTTAATTTACTCCTTAGACAAAAAGAAATTATTAACATTATTTCTTTCTTTAATATTGAGATCCCCTAACTAAATAAATGTTACTTTTTAATCGATACATTTTAATCTCAAAATATGAAAACACTGAACGATAAACACAAAATAAAATTTTTGCATTCGTCTTTTCATTTTAATTTAAGTAATGAATTCTCTTTAATTAACAGAGAAGAATTTTAACATTTTTTTTACCTCCATTCCAAACGATTGAATTCGATTTTTTTAAATACATAATGATGCAAATTTTGGAATGATAATTAAAAGATGAGTACTAGGAACAAAAAAGGCTTTGTGTAAAAGAAATAATACGATGTCTAAGACAATTGATTTTTTTATTTTTGAAAAAACCTTATTTTTGTTTGTAGTGAATGAGTTTATATGCCAAAACCAATTTAAAAAAAAATGTTGGAAATCTGACTCGATTGCGATTCTAATTAAAGCTACAACTTAGAATTCTAAAGCCTTTCATTCCAAAGGAATTTTTTTATCTGTAAAAAATTAAATAAAATAATAATAAAACCACGATGGAATAATAACGAAAAAAACTCTAAATTAAATTCATTATTGTTGAAAGCTGACTTTAAGTGTAAAGTAAACAGATGTTAATTTTTTTGAATTTGTAAATTCACGAGATTATAGCCAAACGACAAGAATTAACAGATTTTGCAGACATATACATAGATTTAAGAATGTATTTTATCACAAATATCTTTTAAAAATATGTTCAGTAGTTTATTTTCCTTAACGTCTTAATTTTTACCGATACGAACTAATAACAATTGTAAAGTTGGTCTGTTAAAAAAACCCAAAAGAACAGCTGTTTTCAATAATGTTTGTTTTTAATAGTTATCATTTTTAGTGCAATGAAAATAAAAAAATTAATAAACAAAATATAGGAATTAATGTTAGCACAAGATATTGATTCCATATAACATTATTTTTCAATTATATTTAAACATTTCGTCTTATACCTCATCAATGAGGCAGAATAAAGAAATTTGTCTTGAAATTTCAGTACAGCTGTTGTTGCAGCTTCTCAAACTAAACGAATCATCCCGAGATCTTCACGACTATTAGACCTACAGACTTGAAATTTGGTAAGCATGTTTCTTTTGTTGAGTAAAGATCCGCTAAGAATGGGTTTTGAGGAAACCGACTTCCAAAGAGCAAGGGGTTCATGGGACGTTAGACATAAAAACTTTAGATTTTGAGCAATAAGACCTACAGACGGGAAATTGGGTGAGCATGGTTTTTTTGAGTAAAGATCCGCTAAAAACGGTTGTGACGGGGCTTTATTGTGCTTTCTCACTAATCCTCTTGGTGTATCTTTGGGGCCAGAATGGAATTATTTCAATCCAATCCTCTCAAGAAGAAACCGCGATATGCAGATTAGTGACTAGATATAAAAGGGACTTGAGCATTCGCGAGTTAGTCGGATAGAAGTCGGATAGTAGTAGAATAGAAGTCGGATAGTAGTAGAATGGAAGAATAATAGTAGATGAATAGTAGAAGAATAGAACAGAAGAAGCAAAAAGCTGAGATGCTGATCATCGTGAAATATTGGTAAGCTATTAATTATAGAAGTGTAAATTTAGAACGGACTTAAGTGTGTTAAGAAATATAAGGTGGATAAGGATTATTAGGATAGCTTTTTATAAAGTTAGTGATTAGGATTCCAGGCACTATTTACTTGGAATTTATAATTTCGTAGTATCACACCTGATTATATCCCTCTAGTAAGACTTGTGTTGCTTTGATAAATATATATTTAGATAATAATAAATTGGGTTTATTATGGAGAATTTGGGTGATCAATCATTTATTCCTACAAATCTAGGTCGCGTGGATGAGGAGATGATACCCCCGGGCCGGGGCTATCACACGGTTTTTGCTTTAAGTTACTCCCAAGAGAGTTGCGAGGAAAATGAGGAACATCATGAAAAGTGTGTTCAGCTCTTTAGAAGAACATTCCAATAGTGAAATGAACGACAGCGAACAATTTGTTGACAATATGATGATAAAAAAGGCAATGCAAAGAAAAATATATCACATTATTTTCCAAAAATTCAAACAATTCTTTTTTTGTTCAAAGAACTTTAAAATTTTGTATTAAATCTTATTAAGGTCTTGTAAATGTTTTTGTTTCATTGATTTTTAATAAATACACGCATAAATACAAATCTATGTTTATAAAATATACTATAATAAACTTATTTTTGTTGAAATACCTTTTTATTTCTTTGCAATATCTTTTTACACGACAAAGTATTTCGGTCCCCTCAATTTCGTGTTAAACGATTTACACTGTAAATAGTTGACGATTTCGGACATAATTTACAATTTAAATAAAAAATAAGCACTAGCTAGTCAGGCATTTTGTAACAGTGTGTCATGTGTTGCAATACATCAAATGTATGTATTACGTAACTTATGTCTAGATAATAATTTGCCTTTGTGCATAAATATAATTAGATTTGTCCAGAATTTACAGCGCATAGCGAACAAACAGTTATTTAATTAATCATAATACTGCTGTTACAGTTCCCTATTCTTCTAAAATAACGCATAATTTCGTAACAACAGACTGATTGGGAGTGAGATTCAGAATGAAATTCAGTTTTCGAAGGAAACAACGTTTTGGAAAATTAGTTGTGGCTTGTCTGACTGGATTATCTGCATGGTCTGATGTTAAATTATTCAAATTAAATGCCTGTATATAGAGGAATTCTTAAATGGTTCTTTGAGCTTATAAAGTAAAGATGAAATGGCAGCAATGGCTTAGTCGGCAAATTTATGTTTAAAATTCTTGCCGTTACCCGCCCGCTTCGATGGCTATTTCATAACTTTGCATGAATATATACTATTTATATACATGTAATAATACCCTTTAATTTTATCCTGAATATCTTTTAATTTTAATGGTCCTCTCCTTTAGGACTCACGTGTAAATAATTATAGCTTGCCCGCCTGACTGGATTTAATCGTAATCGTATCTTGAAAGCTATATAACAGCTTGGATTTTTTAAAAGTAAGATTACATCAGAAATTATTAAACGATAGCTTTCCACCTATTATATTCTCCATCCACAGAAGTCACGAGAAGTTGCCACTTCATATGAATAGCCAGAACTCTGAAAACTCTTTCTCTTTGTCTCTTTTGTCCTCGTCAAAATGTAACGTGCATGTCTTTTTATGTTGTGTGTGTTTTCTATGTTAAATGTTATGTTTAAAATGTGTGTGCATACATACAATAAAACAGCAGTATCTGTCATAAGGATACTTCATCAATAACATCTCCAATCCATTCAACATCAACAATCTAAAATATGATCGTTAAAGAAATTCCTACAAATTATGATATAGTATATATAAATTATTGGTATAGAAGTCCATGCATAAGGCTTTCGATTACATTAAAAAAATTCTTATAACTCTTACCTTTTGATGTAAAAAAAGGATTGGACTTCTAAATTATAATTTCTAAAACTGAAGTAGAATTATCTATGACGCTCCCGTAAGCCCTTCTTCAAAAGTAGGTTTCCGCAAAACCCATGTTTAGTACATCTCTACTAAACAAAATAAATACACTTGACTAATTTAAAGTATGAAGGCCAAACAATTAAAAAACAAGAATTTTTATCGATCACACCCCTTAAACTCTTGCAATGACCGTTGAGAAATGATTTTTACAAAACCTTTTTTGTATCGGGCCTTTTCTCCTTTATAAATATATATAATTTTATTCAACCTAATTCCATCTTAAGCTATTATGAATACTAATGATTATAAAGTTTTAAAAGTAAGTTTTATGTGCAATTAAGTTTTAAATATATTACAAAATTGAAAATTGTCCTTGAAATTATTATAAAAATGCAAAGAAGCTCAGCTCCTCCCCCCTTTTTCTTTTAACCATTTATGCATTAATTTAATTAACATCATTCAAAAATCCAAAAAATGATTGTCAATATAGTCAAATTACTTAGAATTTTGGAAAAGCTATGAAACCGCTCTTTTTTTTATCGAGATTTTTTCAAACTCTTTGTTTTGATTTGGCATTTTCATTACGCCAAACGATTTTTATTTTTCCGTTTCTTTGTATTTTTTGAAATTAATTTTTTTACCTTTTAAGTCGAAAATATTTGCATTTCACAAAAAAAAGTGTTCAAAATTCTTTGCATACTATTTTTTTTTTGTAGTAATTTGGAAAAGGTTTTTCGTTATTGATTCAGTAAGGTAAGACAAAAATTATTTTATTTTAACTCGTATTTTTATTATCATGATACATTTTTCAATTACTTATTATTGCTAAACATTTACATGAAAAAATATTCTACTACAGCGCAACACTTTTTAATTTTTCTGGTTTCACCTAAGAAATCCACAAGTTTACATAGTTTCACACTACAATTTGCGTTGCAAATGTACATATTTATAAAAATATTATTTCTGTATTTCAACATTTTTATTTATTTTGAATTTATTTTAGTGAAACTATCAATTTCGAAACAAAGTTCGATTGTGTTTATCGATTTAATTTTTCCAACTTTAATTCAAGGGAATTTATAATACCTAACAATTATATACTATACATTAATAAATTATAATATGTAAAAGTATTTGAATGATACATATTTAATATTTTTCTGTTTGAAATTGCATTGTCTTTTGACATTTCCTCGCGAAATCTAACAAATTATATACTAATTTTCATACTTTTATACTCATATGGTTTTGAAATAGAACCCATGACAGCAAATCGAAGAAAGTAAGATGAATGAATTAAATAATACCAAAACAAATTGCACAAATTACATGCAATAAAGTAATATTTCAAAACGTTTCCAGAGATTTTACGTATAAATCCATTAAACTTTTTTCATTCATAACTCTTTAATCACACAGCAACTCATGAATGAAAAAAAATTATATTTGATTGAAAAATATTATGAATATTTTTGTCCGTTACAAGTCAACAAATTTATAAACAAAAACTTCGAAATTTTTCAGAATAGCTCCACGTCACATTTTCAAGTTGACATTTGATGAAAAACTGAGTGATACACACTTCCATCTTACAGCATACAGAAATGTCTTGGTAAAATAATTCTTCTTTTGCTCTGGATTTTTATAGCAGCAAATGTCACTCATTCTATTTTATAAAACGACAAATCAAACAGGTATTGTTACAGTTTTCTTTTATCATATGAGGGCTTAGCATCCAGTCCAGTTTAAAATTTCAGAGGAATAAATATTGTCGTGGCCTGAAGGTTGTGGGGTGAGGGGGATCGAGGAAGAAGCGGACATGATCATAAGAATAACTACTTTTATTCTATTTTAGAACTTTATGAAGTACACTTTAATTACATAACTCTGGGAGCAATATGAAATCCTAACACGAAATTGGATAAAGAGATTATCAGAAGTACTTATCTTGAAAGAAACTCCTTGTCAGGATCCTTCTCGAAGCCTGATACTTCGGTCAGGTCCAAATTTGATTACTTCACCACATCCTGGTTGCTTATACGTCGACTTCTGAGCTCAAGATGCGTGATCACACAGTCGTTGATCAACTTTACGAATGCTAGGATTTCACACTTAGCGATTAACGCTTAACCATTAACTTGCATACTCAACGACAGGCACTTAAATAATAGTTTCATTCGCATAAAATCAAGTTATCTCCAAGGAAAACGGTTTTTATAAACTTAAATCGCAGTTAAAGAATATTTTTCCCAAGCGGATTAGTAGAAAACCCCGGATAGTCTCCGTTACAAGATGTTTGTGAAAATTAAGCACGCCTTTTAACAGTTTTAACGGAATGTGACGTCAGAGTTGGAAAGGAAAAATAAATAAATAACTTTGACAATGTTTGCACTAGTTATCTTGCCTCAGTATGTATTTCTTTTTATTCTTTTATCGAGGACTGTTTTTTCTACAGTATCCCGAAACTCAATGTCAAGCGAGCACGAGGTGAAAGATGTGGCATATCAGTTCTGGGGATGGGAAAAAAAAAATCGCTTGACGTGATGAAGTGATGACCAGCCTATTTTTGAAAATGTGGATCATTGACACCCTCCATCACATCATTAGGTACTGTGACCATGAATTTCCCAAGTTTGCAGGGATTTTTTTAACTAAAAAGGGGGTATAACCGTTCTATTAATCACAGTCCCAATTTAGGCGAAACGCTTTATTGGTTTAATTAAAATTAAATTGATACTTAAGTTCATTAAAGTATCACAAAAATTGCTTTCCGTTTTATTTTAAAACTTATTGCGTAATTTGAGTTATACACACTTAAGTTTGAATTTTTTGAAATGGAGTCATTCTGTAAGGAAATTTGGTTATTATTGTTATGGATGGAAAAATTGCAAGTTGTGTACCATTTTGGAATCTTATCTTTCAAAATGACTAGTGTGTTAGGGTAGTATGCTTTTTTTTCTTGTTAATTTTTTGAGAGTCATAGGTGACACGTTAATAACTACGTTACTTTTAACTAAACCAGAAAAGGGCTTTGCTCAATTTGTGACCTTGATCAACAATTCGACTATGTCAGATAATGTTAATGAAAAAATATCACTGTAAAATTGTGAAATTTGTGCTTTCGTTATCTAATAATGGGATAAAGGGAGTCAATTATCCGAATTTTCAAAAATTTTGAATTATTCGAATTTTATCACTTAGCCAAGTTATATAGAATTTTTAAAAAAATTTCCAAGAACTGATAAACCTCCCCCCCCCCCTCCTTCCTTTCACCCGTACCCGGTTGACGTTGAGTTTCGCGACACTCTGTAGAAAGGGGAATTCGAGACAAAGAAAAAAAAAGTAGTGTTGTTGATACGGTGAAACATTAAAAATACGATTCAAAAAATAAATTGATGTTATATTAAAATCAAAAGACGAAACTAAAATACTCAGAATTCTCAGAAAGTAAGAAAATGCATGTGACTGATACGAACTGAGTCAGAGACTCTAAGAACAAAATTATCTAATATTTGTGATGTACCAATTTGTGAACAGCAGATTATTATTTTGTCATACTTTCAGATAAGAAGCCGCTAATATAAATAATAAAATAAATCCAGTACACACACACACACACACACATCTTTTTCCCCTCAAACAGTATTAAGTTTTGGTACTTATATAATTATAATTAGATTTCCATCTTCAAAATGCTGTAAAATGTATGACTGTTCACACTGACTTCAAATTTGAACTGAATATATACTTGAAGGCGGGCAAACGGTACGACATAAAAAATTCATCAGAGTTTTCATTGTTGCTTTTTAGGTGGCCCATGGACAGTTAAAAACCTATTTTTCCCATCCAATGTCATAGGATCTTGTCGTGGTGGTTGGTCCTTCCTTCAAATATATTCAGCTCAAATTTGATGTCATTCTAACCAGTGGTTTTTTACATCATTTTGAAAGCCGAACTTTCATTATAATCCCCTTGCAACATAAATATAAAGTTACAAATATTATTATGTATATATTTTTGCTCTAAAAGCTTGTTAAAATATGACAACTTTAACTTTAAAAGCAATAATTCAATTAAACGCATTATTCCTATAGAATTAAATTAAAGAATATTGACTCATGTTGTTATTTCTGAAACAATTATGCTATATGTTATTTTAAAACGACCAAATACATCAATAAATGCCTGAAGCAATTAAGTAGAAATATGCAGAAGGAATTACGAAAATATTTATTCTGAATAATCCAATTACAATTAAATGTCCTTACAGATCTGGTAGATAATAAATAAAAATTTAAACTATTATATATAACGTTTAAAACTAATTAGAACAAATATTTCGAGATAAATTAATCAGATAGATTCTCCTTTCACTCATTTATAGTTAGTTACATTATAATTAAAATATTTAAGAATAAATAATAAATTCATTTTCATTTACCATTCACTGCATATTTTATATGATCATTCAGGTCTAACTTGAGAATTTGAAAAGAAATTGAAATACATGTTTGATCTATATTAACTCAAGTATCCGTATGTATCCATATATAGAGCAGAAAGAATCTATTAATATGTAAAGGATAAGAGAAGATAATCTATTTATCCCTCTCTTTATATATAAAAAAAAGTTTTCGTGATACTGTAATAAATTTTTTTATACATAAGGTACAGTTCATAAAAATGGGTCGTATAAGAAGTTGAATTTAACTGAAGATGATCACTCAGAACAATTTGCTTAGGGGATCCTCCCCACCTCCTAGGGCTTTCTCGAAAATTACGCTTACGTCATAGCATGTGATGTTATAGATTTCTCCAGTTATTTCTAGAAGCATCCATTTGGTCACCAAGTAGCCGAATTTGATCTCCAAAAATGATGCTAACTTAAATGTATCGCAAAGATTTCGCCGAATTTCTATTGAAACGCCATTAAAATGTAGTGGGAGGGCGTTGCTTGCGAATATTGCAATTATTATCATAAAACGTACACAAATTAAATATAAAAGTATTTGAGCACTGAGTATAAACAGCTGTATATTTTGCACAATGGTGGTTGGTCCGCCGCCAGGTGGACAGCTATATATATATATATAGGCTAATTCTCTACAAACAAGAGATAACATCCAAACAATAACATTCGAAAAACACATAGACAGTAGGAAAATCACACAATGAAGGACATATAGAGTAATCGAGATTAAAAAATATAAAATGAATGCTGCAGTGTTATAAACATTACTGACTTAGGACAGCTATTATATAAAATAATTTATATAAAAGGGGGGTTGAACATATTTTTTGGCCAGACAACCTTCCCTCTTTTATGTAAATAACACTGAGCAAAAACCAATAGAAAATATAGTGGATAGGAATATCTAAATCCATTATAAGATAGAGGTAACTTACCTAAAAATTGCACTTACAAATGCAAAGCCCGCGCTAAATCTGAGTGCAACAAATAAGTTATTGCCAGATTCTAGACCCTAATGCAGATTTAAATCAAGTGAAGGGCTGAAATGTAGCACTTAACAAAAGTATAAAAAGAATGGAAATAAAAATTAATAAGAGTTGCAAATTATAGCATAAGCCTATATATATAGGCTTATTCTCTACAAACAAGAGATAACACATTCGAATTCACATTCGACAATCACATTCGAAAAATATATCTGGACTAAAATTATTAGCCCCACAAACATGCCCCTAACAAATTGGGTTAGCATGTTTCTTTTATTGAGTATCGATCCTGTAAGAACGAGCTTCAGGAAAGTGATTCAAAAGGGGGTTGCTAGGGGTTAAGGAGGCGTTATAGATAAAAATTCTCATTTTTGAACTACTATAACTACAGATTGAAAATTTTGGAAAACATGTTTTTTTTGTTGAATAAAAATACGTTAAGAACGGGTTTACAGAAAAAGATTTTACATTGGAAATTACGGAGAAATAAGATAAAAAATTTTTTCGTTTTTGAACTATTAGACCAGCAGACGTGAAGCTTTCTGAGAATGTTTCTTTTATTGAGTGGAGATATTCTAAAATGAGTTTTGCAGAAATCTCTAGAAGGAAGCCCATTATAATTATATTTCCATTTTAGAAATTACATTCCTGTTCTTTTTAAGTGATGAGGTGATGGTTATAAGAATGTTTTTCAATACAATCAAAAGTTTAATACTAGGACTTAGGTATCAAAAATAATATACAATCACACAGCATCAAGAAACATCCCGCTAAGCTCGTGGTAACGTCTAGTTCTGATATAAGGATTCACAAAATCAGTCAAATAGCCCCTTACCTGAAGGATTATCTTTTTCTATATTATATAAAAAAAAGTTGTTCGTGATGCTGTAATAAATTTATTCAGCTGTTCTCTTGGCGATGACGATGGCGATCATCAAGAAAATGTTATGTCACAGTATCTGCTGAATATCTCTCATTACTAACTCCATAGGGCAGGCCACCCGCTAAACTGAATTGGAAATTAGGCTGTGTTGTCCTGCTATTAAGGTATCCGACGATGTTCGGAACCATGATTTTGCAAAAGCGTATAAATAGATAATATTTATGCTATTTAGTGTCATTTAGATTAAAAAATGTATATAAAATTGTTTTATGAATATTATTACAATGAAAAGTTATTTAAGTACAATATTTTGACCAAAAATGAACATAGAATGACCCATTTTCAAAATATTCTCCTTTTGTGAAAAATGCTTCCGCTATAAAAATATTTTGACTGTATATAGCTTAGACCTCTGTACAGAGGCTCAACTAGAATTTTTGAAATATATAACTTAGAAGTGGGTTTATCCATGTTTTACGACAACAAAGGGGCGAAATTTTAAGAGAAAAACGCCGATAATTATTTCAATTGCTTGTAACTCTGTAAATAATGTGAATTTTTCAAAAAAAAAAAAAATAATTCAGACTCTTTGGAGAAGTCTTTAATTTATATAAGCTAAATATTGTTATTATTTTAGAAGCAATTTTTATAAAAGGAGAACATTTGTGAAAAAAAGGTTATTCTAAGTTAATTTTTTACCAAAATATTGTATTTAAATAAATTTGTTTTGTCAAAATGTCCTTCAAATAATTTTTTTACATGTATTCTAATCTAAGTGATACTAAATATCATGAAAATTATCCATTTATGTGGTTTTTTAAAATCACGGTTCTGAAAGTAGTCGGATACCTTAAGAAATTTATGTATTACTGATGAACTTTGTAGTGACACAAGATTGGTAGTAAAAAATATTCAGAGGAATATACTGCAGTATGAAATTTTATCAGAAGATAAGCAGTTCCGTTCTAACCACTGGGCGCTTGGAGGGAGGGGGGGGGGGCCCCCCCGGAGCCCGGGACCCGGAGCAGCTGAGAAGGACCTTGATAAGCTGGACTTAACAGGGTTTTTGGTTATAAATTTCGATCCGCTAGTGCCACGGGAGCCTGTAGATCTGCGCCCAGGTCCCGAAATGAACTTAAACCGGCACTGGAGATAAGAAATACACACTGGATCCCACTGGACACTCGATGAGACTTAGGTATGCCATTCGTACTAAAACGTACGCAATTCTCTGTAAGATTGTCATTTGCCATGACTTTAAATAAATCACAGGGGCATAGTTCTGAAAAAGTCGGTTTAAGTATAGCATCGAAGGAAACAAAATTTACTCATGGACAATTGTACGTGGCTCTGTTAAGGTGCAGAAGCAAAGATGGAATTAAAATTCAGTGCAATTTAGAAAAAAAGGTACAAATTAAAATACGGAAATGAAAACTTGAAATTTATTTTTTTCCTGCTTACAATATATTGAAAAATATAGAGCGAAGTAATACATGTGTTAATTACAGTTTTAGAATTTGAACTGAGGAGAACTGAACTCGGTACTTTCTGATTGGTAAGCACGTAACATACCACTAGACAAAAGGGATCACCTATGTCCGGAGTCTGTTACTGGCTTATGTAGTAATCCACTACATTATTCCCCGACAGTGAATCAGTGGAGAGGCAACCGACAATATAGCGAGAGTGTGAGTTGTTACTGTTGCGTCAAGTGAGTCTGACGACTTTTGGTTGCTCTATTTCCTAGTAGATGGCACCACGGCAGATCAGAAGGTTGCCTTTCTCTTTTA
>BMAV01019519.1:99197-133560 GCA_019973955.1 Trichonephila inaurata madagascariensis
GGGGGGGGGCTAGAGTTTCGTGAAGGATGGTGAACGATATCAGATATCCATGACAATGCCGGTAAAAACGTCTCCCTTGAAACCCAGATAATCTTAAAAGATTAAGTTGAAAACTGTTAGAACACCCTCCGTACAGTCTAGATTTGTTTCCCAGAAACATTTCACACTTTTTTAACTTAAGAGAACATTGCGTTTCCAATCGTATGATGAGGTGAAGGAAGCTATGCAGGGCTTAATCGAGAATCACCCACGATCTTTCAACTGCGAAGGCATAAGCCTACTGCCAAAACGATGGGACCTGTGTTACAACTCCCATGGATTTCAGTTTTGATTTCTAATAGTATTCTTTTTATTCAACTTGTCCACTTTTCATTTGGGCAACCCTCATACGTTCCATATTTTTTGTCATACTTAAGGATTTATAAAATGAAAACTGAAATGACTTTTGTATACAAGAACCACCAAAATCAATTTTAATTACTAAACACTCCCTTTTAATATTATGTTATGAGTTCTACGGTTATATTGTGACGTCTCTCGCGTCTTTCTGATTAACATGACTCCTATGTTCTTTGACGGCCACGATTAATGGCAAAACCTTTCCAACCCAATACCAAGAAGAGAAACGGAGCGAATATGTAAATGAGATATACTATAAAAGGATAGCGTGGCAAACCTAGATATAGCAGAGGATAGCATAGATAGCATAATAAAGCGTAGCAGGCTCAGAGGTTGTAGTGTGGAATCATTCTGATCAATAGCGTGACAAAGCTTAGTGTGGAATCTGCAGGATCAAGAATTAGCTACCTTGCGGATCAAGAATCTTCTTATATAAAGTTATAGATTATATTCTCTAGGTCAAGGGACCAAAACTGGAAAAGGTAATATTAGATATAAGTAATTAGATAACAGGATTATTTAGGATAATTGAGATAGAGGATCTAATTGCGTGATCTGACTTAAATACGTGATTTAATTTGGGTTCGACTCTCACTCTAATTAATAATTGTCAAATTAGAACTTAAGTATTATAAGTTACTCTTAATAAAAGTTGTATTAAGAATTATGTCTCTTCATTTTGATAATCCCACACCTCTAGCTTACGCGGAACCGGCAAGACATGGTCATCCCAGGATGGCTATGTCTCAATATTTTAAGACTTAAATACATATTATGACAAACATAAAGTAAAATAAAATTAGTAAAAGCAATGCGATTAAAATAGATTCTTTTTCCACTAGAAAATGTATTATTTTTCAGAAAATCGATGTATAAGCGTTTTCATTTAAGACATCTTTTACTTTAAATTCTCTCGTATACGTTAATAATTGACCCCTTTAAATTCCTCATAAAATTCATTAAATTAATTAAAAGATACATTGACAGAAATATTTTCCTTTAATTTGCTATTAAATGCGAAAAACAAATCGTTAGAAAAGGATTTTAAAAGTCCTATTGAAAAATATTATATTACTTCACATTGAAAAAATACTCTACTGCAAGTGTCAACAAAGAACTAAACCAATAATATTTTTAAAAACCCGTTTGGAATTTTCAACGCGTATGAACACAATAAAAACAAAAAAGGAAAAATATATGAAAACATCTTCAAGTATTTCAGTGTTTACTTTTACGCGCTTATTATACCTCGCCTATATCTGAAAAGACAATGCCATCTTCGTCGCCAATTCGTTTGTCTTCCCTTTTTCTTTCGTTTTTTTTGTCGCCATCATCCAAAAAATTCAATTTGTTCCTCGTGTCTTTTCCTGCCAATTCTCTGGCCGCATTCGGACGTTTATTACTCTGCGACAATACCGTTGACGAAGAAAAAATAAAAAGATAAGAGTGTTGCTTCCTCTCAGAACACAGTATAAAGTTGACGTTATCAGTTTAAACGTCCATCTCTCTATCTGACAGAAGAAGGAGGTGGAAAGGATCGAAGACTTTTGATGGTACTTTTGGCGTTATAAATATGTTATTTAAGAGGGGAGGGTGAACGTAAGAATTTGTTTGGAGAGAAATTATTGGTTTTTATCCGTATTTATTTGTAGCTGTGTGATCGTAGGGGATGCTCTATAAATCTTACCATAAATACTGCATTAATATATTTTTTTTTGATTAATTTTAAGTAATATGCAAAACTAAAGGGACATGGTACGACTTAGCCAAATTTTTTTTTAATTTAAAGAACTTCATAATTTTTTTGGTTGCCTCCTATGTGTATATATGATGTAAACATATTTTGTGCTCAAAATTTTATAAAAAGCTAACCATTTAATTTTTTAAGGGAAAAACTTGAAACTTATGAAGTGATTTTAAAATGCTACTCCTCCTACAAAAATTGACGCACATATATGAAATTTAATTAACAAGTACGTTAAACTATGTAAAATAAAAGTTGGTATGGGTTTTGCGATAGAATGATTGGTATTTGTACAATACTTCTTTTTATGAATGCTTATTAAAAATTCTTAAAAAAATGTGTAAATTCTAAATTTAATACTTTTTTAAAAAATAAGAATTGCTTTGATTGAAAAATGTATACCAACTTTTGTTCTATGTACAATCAACAAGTGAAATTTTTTTTAAGTATTAGGTGCAATAGAAAAAACGTCCTAGTATTTTAAATGAGGACAGACTAGTTATTTTATCTTTGCGAAATAAGTCAGTTTAAAGTTTTGATTTGCCGTTGGGATGTGAATAAAAACAAACGTAAAAGTTTTCATAACTCTGTGTTTTTTAAACTTAGAGCTTTCAAATTCTGTGAGTTTGTAGAAAAGTATATAAAATATAATTTAGGCTAAAAAAAATTAGATTTGATTTTTTGACTGATTTTTGTCAATTGAATCGTACTGTGTTTCTTAATCTTGAAGGAAGAACGATTTAGAAGAAGAAAAAAAAAATAAGGCAAGTCAAACAAGTAAATATACAGGGTGTCCCAGGTTCATAGGGACAAACTTTAAGGGGAGGTAAGGGATATCATAAGGATTCAGATTTATATAGCAACATGTGGTCGGAAACGTCTTCGTTCGGCAATAGGTGGCGTTGTTCACAAGAACATTTAACGAAACAGACCAGCATTACTTCAATCATTTGAGCTGCCATCGCTCGCAGAGGAGTATGGAACAATTTACAGACATCCAGCTGGCAGTTATGCACCTGATTTACGGATTGGCAGAAGGAAATGCGCTATTAGTATAGAAAGATTGTATCGCGAAAAATAGCCACAGAGAGATGCACTGGACCATCTGATGTTTAGTAATATGTATCAAAAATGTATGAATATGGATCATTTCGTGGTAATAGGCATAGTGAGGGTGGGCTATGAGAGATTCAAACTTCCAACATAGTACTAGGATTTCTACGAATGGTACCCAACACGTTTTGTTCTATGCAAGAAAAAAAATGTGTTGGATACTGTAACCCGTTGGAATACGGGACCCGCACAATCACTATGCCTATTACCTCTTAATTATCCATATTCACACAAATTGTGATGCAAATAGCAAACTTCCAGCGGCTCAATACATCTCTCTGTATATACCTTTCGCGATACAATCTTTCTTCTGATCATGCATTTCCTTCTGCCAATCCGTAAATCTGGAGCATATATGCCAGCTCGGTTTTTGTAAAACATTCCATGATCTTCTGCGGGAAAGCTGATCTGTTTCTTTAAATACTCTTGTGAACACAACACACCTAGCCCCGAGCGATGACATTTACAACCTTGTGTTGTTATGTAAATTTGAATCCTTTTGATGTCCCCTATCTCCCCTTAAAGGTTGTCCCTATGAACCTTGTGACGGGCTCCCCACGATTTCTACTAAAACTCCTCTCGGGTTTCTTTGGGGCTAGAATGGAAATTCTTTCCAACCAACTCGAGAAGTGAAACGTGAAATATTCAAATTAGGAATCTTATAAACAGTAGAAGTTTAGCGTACGCAGGGTGGCTATGAGAAGTGAATACACGAGGTCTATTTTTACAAGTGTTTAAGCTGAAGTGAGAGGAAATCCCGTGTACAAGATTTAATCTATCCGTGCCAGTGTGTTCAAGTTAAAGGTGGATACCATTCTACAAGGATAACTACCACGTCAGTTAGGATTCAAGCGAATTACTTACCCAAGTTAGAGCGGTAAGACCATTTAATTAAACTGCTAGGAACTATGTATTTATTGAGATTAGGATTAGTCGGTAAAGTTAGACATAGCGGTCAGTTGCGCGATTATTTGGTAATACGTATTTTGTGTCTCCTCACCCCAGGGTCGCTTTTGGTTTGAATACTAATATTTTTATTGTATTTTGTTTAAGTTAAGATATTAATAAAGAAATATTAAGATTATGACAATGTCTGGTTCTTCATTCACTCCCACATCTCTAGGTCGCGAGGATAATACAGAGGTAGGACAACCCCCACGGGCTCTTGCCTTACAACCTGGGACACCCTGTAGTAGGATAACCCAGTATTTCTCAGTTCATTTGTCTTTCAATGTAAGACTAATACCAAAGTCGGATATGTAAAAATTGTTTCTTACGCCACTGTGGAAGACGCAAAAGATGTACGTAGAGGATCTCTACTTAACAATACATATAGGGTTATTTCTACTTAATTCCAAGGTTTCAAAGATATATCGTAACAAAACTAAGACAAATACAGCAAAAATGAATATTTGAAAGAATACAGAAACAATTCAAGTTTTATTTATGTACAGGTGTTCTATGCGGGAAACCTTGGTTACAAGACATACATCAATGCGATAACACAGTTTCAGCCGCATATTACTTAAAATGGCTCTATAAAACGTTATTGACTGCACGTGTTATCCATGTTATTCAAAAATTTGGTCATATACATAAGTTCTAGTTTCCGTATTCCCTTTCCCTGCGTTATGTAGTAGAACCATATGAAAGGATAACACCATCGAACATAACACAAACAGGAACATACTATCAATAACGTTGACTGTACCATGTTGAGTAGAGTGTGGCAGAAATTGGACTATCGCATTGATGGATGCAGTGTAATCAAGCCTTTACAAATGACACCTGCAAGGTATGTAAATAAAACTTCAGTTATTGTTTCTGTATTCTTTCAAATGCTATTTTTTGCTGTATTCGTCTTAAGTTTTTAATACAGCGCTTGAAATCCCGGGAGAGAAGTACGAATAATCCTATATTATCTAAGTCAGATTTTAAATTATTTTTTACGCCACTGTAGGGGTCGCAAAACATGGACGTATCGGATTTCTACCCAACAAAAAAAACATGTTTGCCAAAGTTCAAGTCTGGAAGTTTAATAAATACGGGTTCTCATAATAAGTAACTGAGTGAGTAATGTTTTCCTGTGTAAGTAATTTGTGAGTAAATGATGTGTCCTGAGTTAATAATTTCGAGAGACAGCTGGACTGAGTTCTCGTGCCTCCATCTTTAGAGTCGATTTCCCAGAATCCCGTTTCTAGCGGATCTCTTCTCAAGAAAAGAAACGTGGTTGTCGAATTTTAAGTCTGTAGATCTATCATTTGAAATAATAGCATTAGTGGGGGAATCCTTTGACTTTATAACTCAATTATCTATTATGTTAGTGTCTTAATTTATTATGGAATTTTTAATATATATATATTGAAAAAAACAAGCTTAAACTACGCGCGCATTGCTCTATTTTTTCATAGAACTATGTATAATATTTTTTTGCCTTAAAATATGTTAAGGTATCCAACCAGCCTAAAACTGTGAATTTTGCCACAAATTGATAATTTTTTTATGATTTTATTTTATAGGCATATTATCTTTACAAATGTGTCGAATTTGTTATTTGCCATTCACTAGAACAAAAACTACAAGTGTTTAAGTAAAAACAGATGTCATACATTAAAATTCGTTTTACTCGAAATGTGTTTTTTGAAAATGCTCAAACGGGGTCAGTGATTGCTCAACAAGCTTTGAAAATAATTAACTGAAATTTTTTGGTATGTTCTGCATTTTAGTAGAAGTTTTTTTTTACCTCCAGATTTATCAATCACTGTCACAAAATTTACAGTTTTTTTAAGGAATTTTACACAGTTACTAAGATAAACTACTCTAGTTTTTGTAAAAATTAATATATCTCTTATCCTGAAGGTCATTTCAAAAATTAATAGCAAAGTTACACATCAAAATTGAAAATTTGTTTATAAAGTTTTTATACAGAATGAACCCCGTTTATGTAATTTTTTGTCAATTATTACTCATTTTTTCCCATTTTAGAAATAATAATTTCTTTTTATCTTCTTAATTTTAGCCTATTTTTCTTAAAATGTACAAAATAAATCAAAAACTACAAAACACCCATATCTGTAATTTTTTTTAAAAAAAGTTGTCGCAAGTAGTCGGATACCTTAAATTCTTTCCTCAGCTGAGAATTTTTGAAAGCTACAAAACAAGCCAGGTTTAAGATTTTAATCATGAAATAATAGAAGCAAAAGGCACAACTCAGGTAGTATTTAACATCTTATTACAGGAAATCCAAGACATATATCCGTCAAAATATTAAAACTCTTAGCGTCCGATGATTAGATTTCAGCAGCAAGTTTTTTTTCCCTGAAAGCAACTTTATGCGTAGATCAATACGAAATGCACTTTCACCAAACGATGCGTTTCAAGTTTCATCACCTTCTTAGTACAGACTAGCAACGACATTCGAGCTTTTTATTAGTTTTACTGGAGAAAATTCTACGTTTCTGAACATAATTTACTCCTCCACTGGTAGTATAATATTTCACAGCACGCAGTGTGAGATTCTAGTACGGGAAGGGGGAAAAACAGCGTTCCACTGTGATTCTATTTCTGGATTTAAATCTAGTTCTGGTGACGCAGACGATTTTAGAGATTGTATGTCAATCGATTTTGTGGAATGAAATAGTCGTTTGCGATGTTTTTCTGAGTTTAATTTCAATTCTCGGTTTTAATATCTATTTTTTGCCCACCATGTAAATCTATGAACTCAAGATAAAATATCAGCGAAAAATGATGCAAAATATTATAGAATAACGAGTATATAGATCCGAGTTAGAAATGTAATATTTTTACCGTGATGAACTTTCAGTCTTCCGAAGAATTCTTTGAAGTACCGATAATGATTTTTTAATCAACAATTGTTTTTGCTCATTTGCTTAGAAAAGATGATTGACTGAAAATTCGATAAAAAGTCATCAAAAAGACTCTCCCTACGCATCAGTGATTCTCCAACTTTCAATATTTGCTGCCCAATATTCAATCATAGTTTTTATCGTCCCCTATTTACAATAACAATATGTGGAATTCAATAACACCGTACTTTGACGCTAAAACTACAATATGACTTAAGTGCCGCCGGCGTATATAAACGTTTCACTCAGCCAAAGCGTTAATTTCTCAGGACGTATATATACATCTTTTCGAAGTTCGAAAATTTCTCAGTGTACTGCTATCCATAAAATTATACTTAGGGCTTTGGAATGCAATAAAAATACTTTGACAGGGTTTACGAAGGTTTTACTTATTTCAGAGAATTTTCTTATTTATTCTTTTTCTCCCCCCCCCCCTCCCAATACATCACGTACACCCACTTACGTGGAAAACGTTGGCATTGGGGAGCGAATCACGAAATATTTAATCGTCAGTGAAAAGATTATTTATAAACTGTACAAATTATAAAGATGAGTGTTAATTTTTGTCTATAGTTTTATATGTGACTGACCCACATGAGGTCACTGGTAATTATTAAACTGGTTTAGCTTAAGGTATGCGACTACGTTCAGAACCGTGATTTTAAAAAAGCGCATAAATGGATAATTTTCATGATATTTAGTGTCACTTAGATTAGAACTAAAGTATGAAATCGTTTTAAGGACATTTTGACAAAAAAAATTATTTAAATACAATATTTCGGTTAAAAATTAACTTAGAATAACCTTTTTTCAAAATGTTCCCCTTTTGTCAAAAATACTTCTATTATAATAATATTTTGCCTGTATATAGCTCAGAAATCTGTACAGAGGCTCAACTATGATTTTTGAAAAATTCACATTATTTTCAGAGCTACAACCCATTGAAATAATTATCGGCGTTTTTTTCTTAAAATTTCTCCCCTTTGTTGTCGTAAAATATAGATAAACCCACTTCTATGTTATATATATTTCAAAACTTGTAGCTGTGCCTCTGTACAGAGGTTCGATCTATATACAGGCAAAATATTATTATAATAGAAGCATTTTTCGCGAATGGAGAATATTTTGAAAATGGGTCATTCTATGTTCATTTTTGGTCAAAATTTTGTACTTAAATAATTTTTTATTGTAATACTAAGCTTAAAACAATTTTATATACATTTTCTAATCTAAGTGACACTAAATATCATAAATATTATCCATTTATACGCTTTTGCAAAATCACGGTTCCGAACGTAGTCGGATACTATAATTGAAATTTGCCTCAGTTTAATTGAAAAAGCTTACAAATTTTAGAAAATACATATTCCAACCAAGAGCGTATTTTTTTTACAAAACAAGGAATAATAATAAAAAAAAATATATTAGCCTTCCGCATGGAAATTTTACGGGAGAAAAAAAACTTTTAGGAGGCAGACCACTTGTTTGGTTTTATGAAACCTTCGACATCAAAATAACTTGGGTTTGCTATTTTGTATTTGTGTTATCTAAGATCTTATTGTGAAAACTTTTTTTACTAAAAAATTATTTTCTTTCGTTTCTTACACTTACTAAAAATAATTAATACATATTTACATGAGAAATCATACCCGCCTTGCACGAATTTGATTTACGTGGTTATCACTCAGTCCTACCTATCGCATAAGTTCGGTGTATTACTATACTTACAATAAAAAAAAAGCATGTGTGCTTATGACCAGACAATAGAAGTGATAACTTTAAATTTTGTAATGTTATTTGAGGGATTAGTTAGGTGAATAAAAAACAGAGGGATATTAGTATTGTCTTATAAAAAATATTTATTCACATATGTCTCTGTACTCATAAGGTAATATTTTTTGCTAAAATAGCAATCATATTTGTGAATTAATTGTATTCTAAGAAGGAAACAATAGGTCTAGGGTAGCTGAAATAGGTTATAAATACTTTAGATTCAAAATTATTTAAATATGTAAAAAAAAAAATTCGTCAATAATTGTTCCGTACTTTATCGTGCTTTCATTTGGATCATTTGATATAATTAAATTAAATTTTGATTTTATAAAATCTACTAAAGGCTTTGATTTGTCTTTTGAAAAATCTTCATTAAAATCCCCTCTAAAATAATATGCAATTTGTTTAGAAGATTGATACATGTTCGGTGTAGGCAACTAAATTTTTTTGAATGAATTAGATAATTTGATTTTCTCTATACTTTGATTTGGTGAAATATAAATAATAACCACATTAGAATTATTTGTCCATTTTCTGCTCTACATTTTGCTGTACACATGTCTACGATACATGACTCATTAAACCCAAAAGACTCAGTACTATTTTTACGAGTGGTATTCTAATCATTGTTACAAGCCCAAGCGTAAACAATGCGTAGCTTCTTAAACCACATCATTCAAGTTCACTCTCCAGCAAAACGCGCCTGAAGAAGAGATCACTTCAAAAACGTACTAGTGAATTATCAGGTCTAAGCTACTCTTACTATCAACACACATTACATAAATAATATTTTAGTTTAAAAAAATTGTTCTTGTTCGAATGAAAATCACAAACATATTAAATCATTCTCTTTCAATTAATTTAAAATGACATCCTATTAATCTTTATCATCGTTTTTACACAAAAATCCGTCTACAGCTTAACAGTTTGTGTTTTTATCGGAGTGGGGGGGGGATGTGCTTTTATGATTTCCATATTTTGCAGCAAAAAATATTTTCACCAGTTAAAAACAAACATTTGACCTTTAATATTATGAATCATTCCAGAGAGAAAACCTCCTGCACTCCAAAAAGGGAGGAATAAAAAACGCATACATTACTTCACTCCAAAAAAACAAAACAAAAAAAATGAGATTATGCGGCTTAAAAATAGTATTATAGCTCTGGATGAAGAAAAAAACACACCAAAACTCTGTGAAATGTTTTTTTTTTCAGACTACTTTTTATCAAACAAATTATTATTAATGATAGTATTTCCTACTTTAGGTGTTATAATGTTACAACTAATCTAATTTGGGCAAAAAAAGCTGTTTTATCGATAGATGCTGTTAACTTAATTGTTCTCTGCACGAACTTCTTGACGAAGAGAAAAAAATCAGTCTTATAACCATCAGCTATTTTATTACTAAAAAAAAAAAAAGAGTTGTTGAGACTTTTTACAACGGACGGTTACAGTTTAATCTGAATCGCAGTTTTATGAATCTTGAGAATGTAAGTGCGACGAATAAAGAATTCATCATTTGGAAGATGCTATTTAAAACTTTTTATCGTGCGGCAATAAGTCGTTCTTTTCCTCTTTAATTGTGGCTAATTTAACCCTTAAGGTTTATAATTATTTCAATGAATATAATATCCACATTCTAACTGATAAAGAAAACAATATTCATTTGTAAATACTTGGTGTTCGAATTTAGCAAAAGCTTCACCCACTGATGTACAGTGAGTAGTTTAGTGGGATTTAAATGACTTTGACCCTGTCTTTTTAATATACAGAGATCCAATTATTTTCACTTTTGTAATGCAAATTAAATGTTTCTTAAAATGGTTCAAGTAAATTGAAACATGTAAAAGATCTCAATTGAAATAAAAAAAATATAGTACAGTACAAGGATCTTATGCCCAAACAGAAAATCTGCATTATTTTATGTATAAAAAAAAGTTTTTCGTAGCTGTGATATAAATTTATTACGTACTATCGCACCAATGTTCTAGATAACTCGCCAAGTTGGCATCTCCGAGTTCGCAAGTGTCATATGCCCTGAATCGGCAACCATGTGCTTCGTTTCATAAAATGTCGCCAATACGGTTGCGATAGTGCATTATTGGAAGCTCTCGCAGAAAAATATCGCAGCGATTGCTTGGACTGGAGCCGTTGCGTTAGAGTGCCAAGAATGTATTTTGCGAAAAGAAAGGGCAAATTAATAGAACTACATAATACATGTAAATTACAGTTTTACAATTTCAGCAATGGGTATGAACAGTTGTACAATTCATACAATGGGGCAACAATTCAATAGCAACAATACAATGGGGTACAATTCATACAAACTGACCCACCACATTTGGTGGATAGAGGAATCCCTTCCTAATTTCTGATGTTGTTGCTGTTGTTTCTAATGCCACCTGTCTGTCGGTGTGGGTTCGAATCCCACGAAGTTCATCGCGACATAGGGCTAAGATGTACGAATGTCGTTACGGTAGCTTTGAGTACCACACAGGTGACAGGTGGTTCGGTTACACCCCAATTTTGAGGTAGAGCACTCTGGGGATGATCAGGGCCCGCCAACTCTCCTTTCCCTTCCACCAACCACAAGAGAGGACTTGTAACTCGACATCTATTTAGAGTACCCCCATGCCGCAAAGGCATTATACATTTACAAACATCCATGCCTTCTCCGGGATTCAAACCCAGGCCCTACTTCACAGCAGTCAGAGTCATTAACCACTATACCGGATAAATTAAAATATAGCAGGTATATTTTTTGAATCTTTCACAAAGATTTCCAAACCAGAGACATCAGTGATGAAACATAAGTACATATAAACCAGGGACTACTTTCATCAGTTTGTAACAATGAATTTGTGAGGTCTCTAACTTGAGTTTTCTTTCTTCTAGTCAAACCGGCACTTAAAGCTAAAGCAACACTGTGCCACAAAAGAATGTCATTATCGAAGAAAATTTAAATAGTCAACAACACGAATGATATAGAGCAGGGGTGTCCAACACGCGGCCTGCCAGTACGTAATTGCTGCCCGCCGACTCTTTTTAAAAAAAATTTAACTATCAGGTTTTTAAAAAGTTTTTTCATTTTGAAATTTATTTGAGGGGAAATATATATATATGTATGTATGTATAAATCTACAATGTATTTGCCTATTACCTATTCTTGTTTTAAAATAAATCCTTTTTGATAATAGAAATGTCCTTTAGATTAAAATAGATTTATATTTTATCAAACAGCTACATTTGATTTTACTATAAAAAATTACTTTTTTAATAAATTCCGAATTGCATTATACATATTCTTTACTATGGATGGTACATGATTCTTTGGGTCGTGCGACTTTTATTTCTCTTCCACCTTTTCTGTTTGGAGTGCCCAAAATGCAAGAGGCAGTCAGAGAAGTTTTTTAAAGTTTAAAAAAAATATTCAGGACGGTTAAGACAAAGAGCAATGTATACTTAATGGTTTGCGAATGACAGCCCAATCAAATTTCAACAATAAGTAACGAAATATCAATTCAAAAGGAACACCGTTATTTTCAAGAAAATGACAACTATAATATTTTAAACATTATTTGATCGTTATATAATTATGTTATATAAACATTATTATATTATCTATGCCTGTATACATGAAAAATAATGAAAAAAATAATAATTCATTCTGTTTTATTTTTCACTCCAGTAATTTTTTTTTTCCAAATCTGATATAAAGGTACATATTTTTATGTGCCGCCCGCGAGATTACAATATGTTTCCCAATTGGCTCTCAAGGTCATTTGGTTTGGCTACCTCTGATACAGAGAATCTTGTAGATGCTTGTGGACGATATCGCCACATTATTTCGTAACACAGTGACGAAGAGATACCTATGGTAACATCCCCTGTCTAAACTGCCAAAGAGGTTGTGGTTATTACATTGACGTTACAGATAAAATATCCGATTTTGATTTAACAGCTTTGAAATTTAGCAAAAATGTTTTTGTTTGTTTGTTTGCTGAGTAGAGACCGTCAATAAGAAAGGATTTTACAGAAATCGACTCTTTCCAAGAGAGTTAGGGTGACATAAAATATATATTTACTTTTCTTTTAACAATTCAAATCCTGTCCTTTTTAAATTTAGAGGAGAAGGTTATAAGAATATTTTTCAATTTTTTTGAAAGTTTAATACTACAACTTCGATATCACCAACTTAAAAAAAAAAATATGTAGTCACATAGCTTCATTAAATACCCAGAGATACGGACGGGTAACAGCTAGTGTACATATATATATATACATATGTGGGGTATTTATCTATATTTTTAATAATTATTCATAAAATACTATTTAATTAAAGATAATAGTAAAGAAGTAAATCACAAGGCATGAAATGTATAAAGTGTCTGATTACGCTTTCATAAGATTAAAATTTCTTTTTTTTAAATATTAAACATCAAAATTAAATTAAAAACCTAGTTGGATATTTTTAAAAATCACAATTTTAGAAAGAAATAAAATAATTTAATTTACAGAATTTCTTATTTTAGGAATTAAACATTTACTTAGGTCCAGAATTCTTACTTCAATTAGAAATGAATCTGAAAAACTTTATATATATATATATATAATGATAGTAAATTTTTTTTTCCTTATCTGGAAATATATGGCAAGCAAAATGAAAAAAAAATGATATTTTTCATAAAAATGTTTCAATCATAAGAAATTCTAACGAAAATAGGAAGCAAATATTTGAAATCTTTCTATAACCCACAAGTGCGTGTGCTCAACAAATAGGAAGATATGAAACAAATGCTGTGTATTAGAGTTATTTTCAAAAACCATTTGAAAATCAGTAAAAGCAATATCTGATACAATAGAGTTCCAATAACTCTGTTTTTCTTATTCCCAAAGGCTGAAAATATCATTTCTTTGTGTACATTGTGGCAACAGTTTGTTTCTGCTCATTTTCTTTTCCTTTTCAGCATGCTGCTTGCTCAAAAAAAAAACAAAAAAAAAAAAAAAAAAAAAAATTTAAAAAAAAATAATTTTATAAAAAAAAACAAAAAAGAAAAAAAAAAAAGAAATTACATTGCTGAGCTGATTGATTGTTTGTTCAATAACGTCACGCACAAAATCAAGACAAAGCATACTGGCGACGAGCCTCATAATTTGGAGCGCCGGTAGCGTGACGTAGACATCAGTACATTACTGGACTTTCTGATTACTACCATATTTCTGAAAATAATACGGTTTCATGTGTTTAATAAATTCAATAAGTTTTTCTTTACGGAAAACTAAAATTTAATTAAATTCAATTATATAATTTTTATTAAATATGTTTTCAAAATTAATTTCTCAAGCTGTCAATTTTTTTGCCCAAACTATTCGAAAAAAAGGCATATTTTTTATTGCATACAACTAAACACAATATTTAACAGAATGTAAAAATGGAAGAATTTTATTTGAATTTTCAATTTTAAAATGCTCATACTATTTTTTATTTTATAACCATGGATACAAAACCCATATAGTGTTTGCCTTTTATAAGTATTCCTTAATGCTATGAAAAACGCTGTTGTTGTTGCTCATGCCACCTGTCTGACACAGTCAGATCGAGGCCCACGAAATTCTTCGTGGCAATGGGTTAGATGTACGCCTGTCGTTGGCCTCAGCACGATTTAGTTCGGTGAAATTCCGGAAGGGACAATAGATCTTTACGATAAATGGTGACACCACTGATAACCACCTCCACAATTTAGGCAAGGAACTGGAGAGGAAGGAAATATTCTCCAGTCCCCCTGCACTCGTGGTTTCAACTGCGACCGCCCTTAAGACTTTTGGACCCACTGATTTAACGAGCACGTACTCCGTATGTACTCGGAGGGTATTTCGTGGCATCAGTCATCGAACCCATACCTTCCGGTCTGGAGTCCGATGCTTTAACCATTAGATTACCCACGGCCCTAATGAAAATAAATAAATAAAATAATCTTAAAATAATTTTCCTCATAATTACAGAGAAATTTCATGTTCGTACGTCTTTCTCAAACCGTGGAGGATTTTCTGTATGCACACACAATTTGAAGCGTAGAGTAATAGTAAGTTTTACATTGCAATGAGAGACGGCAGAGATAGAATCGGCTTTTTTAGATTATGTTTCCATTTAAATTTCTTTTCAAGCAACACATTTCATATTGCCTTGCCAGTCCCTATTCTTTATCGAATATTTTCTAAAATCTAAATTCCTGCCTTTAGTGAAAAAATTCCCACCTTCACGACAAAGAAAATCCCGGATGAGAAATATTTCAGTACCATGGACTAATCGCATCTCTTAAAAATACTAGTACTAATAATCTCTCTATAAGAATGAAAAAATATGTTCGAATCAAAGATAGAAAGTAGAAAATATCAATCCCCGTACAGCGTACGATGAAACCGGTCGTGGCTAGCTTGCGGTATCCCGTACGGAGTACAAGCAAACTAGTTAAGAGATTAAAAAATTAACCTGTAAATAAGTAATAAATTACAAACGACGTATTAAAAACGTAATAGTTTGTTATAATGAGGAAGATATGAAAACATGTGATCACAAAAAATTTTCAAAATACAAATACATATATATATACATATACACATACACACATATACACATACATACACATACACACATATACACATACATACACACACACACACACATATATATATACAGTGGCGCACACAAGGGGGTTGTCCTGGGGGTCTGGATGCCCCCCCCCAAAGCCCTTGATTTTTTTTTCCGATTGATTATAATTCTAAGTATATAGTATGTAAAATTTAGTTAAATATTTGTTATTAATGATTAATTTTATTAATTGATGCTAATTATTTATTGAATTATTAGTTTTTACTGTTTTTTGTTCCCCAAAATCGACAAAATCAAAAGGAGCATGATGTAAGAATGGTGGACTTTCAACCCTGAACGCCCCCCTTGAAAAATTCCTGTGTGCGCTACTGTATATATATACACATACACATACACACATATATATACTTACACACACATACACACATATATTACTTACACACACATACACAAAAACACATGTATATTCACGTACAGAAAATGTTAACAAACACACAAAATTTAGAATCTAAATAATACAGGAAAAAATGCTATTAATGTATGCACAAAACGATGTAAAAGATGATTTGCCTTGAACAAAGACAGAAAAAGGAGGAGGCCAGACTATATATATTGTTCTTTTTTGTAGGCAATTCATGAGTGTACGTCTTTCCGAAGCGAATTTAGTACAAGCAAGAATATCAGATGCTTGGCATTCTGGACTGTGTCACTGGAGCAAGAACACTGGTCATTAGGCGACAAATTGAAGCGCTTTAAATAGGCTTTAAAAATACGGAGTTGTGATAACTTTTACGTCGATTTTTATTTACTTAAAATAACTAGTTTGTCTTCATTTAAAATTGTAAAGCTTTTTTCTAATGTACCTAATACTTGAAACTTTTTTTCACTTGTTACTAATAGTACATGCAACAAAAGTTGGTGTGTATTTTTCAATCAAAGCAGTACTTATTTTTTTTTAAAAAAATTGAATTTAGAATTTACAAATTTTTCAATGAATTTTCAGTAAGCATCCATAGAAAGAAGTATTGTACAAATACTAATCGTGTTATCGCAAAATCAATAACAACGTTTGTTATACTTAGTTTGACGTACTTTTAAATCAAATTTCATATATGTAAGTTAATTTTTGCAGGAGGGACAGTATTTTAAAATCATATTTCATAAGTTTCAAGTTTTTCCCTTTAGATATCCGACTACGTTCGGAACCGTGATTTTAAAAAAGCGCATAAATAGATAATTTTCATGATATTTAGTGTCACTTAGATTAGAATACATGTATAAATTTGTTTTAAGGACATTTTGATAAAAAAAACTTATTTAAATACAATATTTTGGCAAAAAATGAACTTAGAATAACCTTTTTTCAAAATGTTCTCCATTTGTCAAAAATGCTTCTATTTTAATAATATTTTGCCTGCATATAGCTCAGACCTTTGTACAGAAGCTCAATTATGATTTTTGAAAACTTCACATTATTTTCAGAGTTACAACAATTTAAAATAATTATCGGCGTTTTTTTCTTAAAATTTCTCCCCTTTGTTGTAGTAAAACATGGATAAACCCACTTCTAAGTTATATAATTCAAAAATTGTAGTTGAGCCTCTGTACATAGGTCAGAGCTATATACAGGCAAAATATTTTTAAAACAGAAGCATTTTTCACAAAAGGAGAATATTTTGAAAATGGGTCATTCTCTGTTCATTTTTTGTCAAAATAGTGTACTTAAATATTTTTTTTATTGTAATAGTATTCTTAAAACAATTTTATATACGTTTGATAATCTAAGTGACACTAAATATCATAAATATTATCCAATTGTATGCTTTTACAAAATCATGGTTCCGAACGTAGTCGGATACCTTAAAGAACTAAATGGTTAGCGTTTTATGAAATTTTGAGCACAAAATCCGATTTACATCATACATACACATTGTGACGTCTCTCGCGTCTTTCTGTTAACATGACTCCTATGTTCTTTGACGGCCACGATTAATGGCAAAACTTTTCCAACCCAATACCAAGAAGATAAACGATCATAATATGTAAATGAGATATACTATAAAAGGATATCGTGGCAAGCTTAGATATAACGCTATCGATCAGAATGATTCCACACTAATATCTCTGAGCCTGCCGCGTTATATCTAAGCTTGNAAAGTTAAAAAGAACATTTTATAATCCAATGTGATTTACCTTTCGTTATTTTTAATTCTTCAGCTTTCTTTGGATAAATAGCGTTTGTTTAACAAGTATATTAGTTATTAATGTTTCAGTATTTTTATTTGAATTATAGCAACTCATGAGTCTCAAACGTTAGAGAATATTAATAAAAAATGCATACTTGAAAAAGATTCAAAATTTGGAAATGATAAAAAAAATGAATCTTCGGAGAATTAAGAAAACTGGCTTTTGATTCAAAATCATAATCCATGACAAATACTTTTTATTGTGTTACGCAACATAATTTTTTCATTTAAACTTTTTTATGCGGCTCATTTTATCCTTAAGCAAAAGTGATTTTATCAGGTATTTGTGTTTTAGTTCTCTAGAGGACGAAAAAAAAAGAAAAGTTTAAATGAAATAAGAAAAAATTAGCTAAACGGAAATAAAAAAAAAGATTTTGTTTCGATTATTTCAAACAAACTCTTTTTTTTTATGCTTTAAAATATTTGTGCAAAATTCCTCTTGGGAAATTCCAGTCAATTTAAATAACTTCTTAGCGTATTTAAACGATAAGGAAGCAGATAATAAAAATCTAGTCTTTAAAAAAACATTAAAATCTTTTAAAATGAAATTTGCTGAATTTATTATTTAATTTATTAAGTACTTTTTCAGTTATTTTGTTCTCTTTGTCTTATTTAATTTTTCATCGTTGTTTTATCATATAGAATTTATTACCGCGTAAGCAACTAATCTCATAGGAAATATACATAAGAAAATTTTTTTTTTATCTTTATCTTGCTATCAAAGGAATTTTATTTCTATTAGTTTTCTGAAATCAATTTGGATGCTTTTGTTTCATTATCGTTGTAAAAATTTCAGTATTCATGCATATTGACTATTTTAGTGATAGTCATGAATTTTTAAATCATCCTATTAATTGTAAATGAAGAGTAGTTAAGAACATAAAGCTATATCTTTTTCTTGCCTTTTCTATGTATTTAAATATAGGATCAAATTAAATATTTAGAGGCCATTTTCTTTAGAATTTGTAGAATAAGATGCATTTAATATATTCTTTTACTTATTACTATACTGCAACGACAATAACATAGAATATTCTAATAAATAATAAATAATTAAAATTCTTCACACACACATATCTTTGCTTTTTAAGTACAATTGTTTTGAATATTTAAAATCATGAAAAGAGTCTTCATGATTCAAAATTTCAATACTCAGCATTTTTTCAGCAAAAATTTTTTTAATGAATAAATAGAAAATAACTGCATTCCGATGAATTTCTTTAAAATTTTGTAAATAAAATTAAATATGTAACCATGTAGCAACACAATAACCATAGCCATATGTAAATTATCAGCACTTACTTTTTTTATAAAATTTGGAAATGGAAAATTGGAAAAATTCCACACGCCGAAAACTCAAGTATTTCGGAAGAATATACAAAATAAATATCTTAAGAAATGCTCTTATATATTTTCTTCAAAAATATTTAAATATATATATATTTTATTGCTTTATAATCTTTGATTATTAACTACATAGCAAAATGGTTAATTATTTTGAACTTCGAATTTTTTTTTTAAAGATTTGAGTCTACATAGTAATTTTGTACACAGAATGTAGTAGGTTGTACTAAAAATGGATTTTCACAAATACCATTGCATAAAACTTAATGAATTAATTTAAGGAATTTAAGAAATACGTACAATGTGGGCATTATGTTAATAGTAGTGAGTGAATATTAACATCGCACTGTTAAGCTACACGAGGCTTTGAGCGACGGACCACGTAATTTTGAACCATGGTCAAGGGATGTGGACGACACCTGAGCTGGCACCCCCTCTCCTAACTACCACACCACACCAATGGGAGGACGTTTCATCTCTCAACAGATTTAACGTGCATCGCTGCCTTACATGGCGGGTCTTTAGTGGTACTGGGCTGTGATAAGGCCAGCCACGATCCGATACCTTAACCACTCGGCTACCGCGGCCACTATGTTAATAGTAAGTAAAGTAATTAAATAGCAATATTTTAACTTCATGTATAATTAAATAAGGTAACAGCTAAGCCATTACTCCAGTGCTTCTCAAACTTTCAAGACTTGCGACCAAATTTTCAATCATAATTTTCATCGCCCCCCTCCATGCAATAATGATGTATTGAATTCAATAAGTTCTATAGTACTTTGACGTTAAAGCTACAATACGACTTTAACCTCTTAAGTGCCACTGGTGTATATAAAGTCTCGCTCAGCCAAAGCGTTAATTGTCGAGGAAGTATATATATACGCCTTTTCAAAGTACGATGTGCACTGCTATTCATAAAATTATTCCGGAGGATTTGGAATGCAATAAAAAGACCTTGACACAGTGTTTGCGAAGGATTAATTATTTTATAAGTTTTGCTCATTTATTCCTTTTCCCCCCCCCCCCCCAATTCTTTAAATACGCGTGACTATGTGGAAAACAGAGGTATTGGGGGGGGAGCGCATCGCGTAAATTTAATATGCAATTAGGTGATTAATTATAAACCGTACAAATTATTAAGATAATTGTTAATTTTTGTATATAATTTTGTATATGACAAGCCCATGGGTCACTGGTAATTATTAAACTTGTTTTTAACTTGGTATTGTTAAATTAATTATAAAATACATTGTGCAGTACTGATACATTAATAAGTGTATCATATCAGCTTAAATGTGTACTTTATTTTTCTATATGTCAGAATGTATTTTGTTTATTTACTTTAAGTAAATTAATAATTTTTTTAAAAATAATCTTTTGTTTTTTCGATTTTTTAATATGCTCGCGCCCCCCTCGTAGAGTTATCACGCCCTCCTAAGGGGGCGCACTCCACAGTTTGAGAAACACTACATTACTCACACAATTCCATCATATAACTTGGGAGCAAATTTGGATCTATAGTTGTATAAAGGTAGAGATGAACAATAGGGTTTCGTGGAGTGAAAACATACTATTAATCCGAGCCTGCCTATACTGAAAAAAATGTTCTATGGTGTGGTTATTTGGAGAAAAATAATTTTAAATATTTAATATATAGTCACAAAAGTGTTGAATTTTCGAAAAATTAAAAAAAATACTTAATTTTGCTTAGACGATTTTAGAGTCAAAATATAAAATCATTTTTCTATAATTGCAATATAAATTTTTAAAAGTGATGATTATTGATGTGAGCACTGAGTAAAGTGAATAGTAAGTACAACGTTTTTTATACAGTAACCCCAGCTCTCACTCTCTCTCTGTCCCTATACCATCGAATTTGTCCGCTCTGAACTTTCTTCCATCTTCCGCTTTATCTATCACCGTAATTTTGACAGAAGGTATTTCTTAAAAATTTAATACCAAAGAAGCTATTAAATGTACCTCATGTGTTTTTCCTCTGTAACTATTTAGTAAGTGTTCTCTTATTGCAATGAATGTTGAAAAGACTAAAATGCCTGTTTCCTTTCAACAAAAAATATTTTGACTTTTTACCATAAAAAACCCCATTCCTCTTAAAGCATTACTTAACACGAAAATTATTTTTTTTTAATTTTATTTTTCCTTTCATTTAGGATCATAGAACATCTTTCCCACATATGTATGTTTTGAAATTCTCAAAAATAAGATTAAAAAAAGTATATTAAGTCAATTCATACATAGGTCAACAAAGAAAAATTTTATTTTAGTTACTTTTTATGAAATAATTACAATTAATATAAATATGTACATACATGTCATAGAATTACACTATTAAGTGACAAAATAGAAAAAGCGATTTTCCTTTTTATATATGGTATTGGATTATTATATATTTTTGTTTGTTACTATTTATTCTTTCATAAATCACATTTTCACAGAAATGGGGTTATATCAGAAAGGATTCGAACCCACGACCTATGGATGAGAAGTCCTACACGCTACCCATTGCACTACAGGGACACTGCGAGCGATTTTCCTTTTTATATATGGTATTGGATTATTATTTTTGTTTTGTTACTATTTATTCTTTCATAAATCACATTTTCAGAAATGGGGTTATATCAGAAAGGATTCGAACCTACGACCTATGGATGAGAAGTCCTACACGCTACCCATTGCACTTCAGGGACACTGCGAGCGATTTTTCTTTTTATATATGGTATTGGATTATTATTTTTGTTTGTTACTATTTATATATATATATATATATTCATTTTTTAATGTAATTAATGATTAATATTTGAAAAAATAAAACTGCATTAACATCAAGGATCATCTACTACAAGTTTAAAAAAATGTCTTTGAACTTGAATGGATGAATAGAAAGTATTTTATTAACGTTAGAAAATTTTAACAAGATAGATTTATATAAATAAATATATTTAGGGAGAGAGTGAAGTAATAACAGGAATTGAAAAACTAAACTTAAAGTTTCACAATTCGTCAAGAATCAGACTCGTTTTTTCTAAAACGTACGTCACAGGAAAGTTAATGACAAATCTTCTGTAGAATCTGCTTTCCGTCATTAATATGCGTTAACGTAAATTTTGACCGAAAGAATTCAGACCAAGTTCTGTTTCCGAAACTTTAAAACTGAACAAACGAAACGAAGAAAAAGCAACAGTAACATTAAATAAATTAATTGCCCGCAGTTTGCTGGAAATCTTCAAATTCTCACGCCACATAAATTTTACATAGAAATTACAAGAACACACAATGCGAAAAAACATTATTAATATTGATCACCACTACTTTCTGCACTGTCCTGGTCGATTCGCAATTTGGTGAAAGCTGAAACACAACCACACCCATCTTTGTTACACCACAATTTTTCTCTCCGCACAAATACACGCCGTTAAGCGTATTCTAAACGGTAACACGCTAAAACATTTATCTTAATTAAGGATGGAAAGCCGACTGTACAGGCCTTTTCTCAACAGCTTTGGGCATGAAATCTCTTTTTCGACAAATTATTATTATTCTTTTTTTTTCTGTTGTTTGTTGTGGAAGAAAGGTAACTCTATTCAGAAGACAAATAAAATGTTACAGCTCAAGTTTTTTTTTTATTTATTTATTTGAGTTAAAATGGAAAAAAGAAAATATTTTAAAATGTTCTTTCAAGGATGAATTTTTTTCTATTCAAAGGGAAATTTGAGAGCATTTTTCTATTCTTTTAAAATGAATAAATGTGTTTGATTATAAATAAATGTAGTAATTTTTTTGTTTGTAATTTAAGCCGGGAAAAGACGCCTACTTAATATTATATGTGAGGCGGGGTGGCTGAGTCACCCCAAACCTTCTCTTTCTTTTTATAACTATTTTTATTGTAAATAAAAATCGTAATTACGATGAATAATTTAATTTAGAGAAAGTATACCTAGCTGCTTTTAAAAACTTTCATATATAGTTTGAGAAAGATTTAATCAAACTGAGCTAAAAAATATTTCAAATGTTAGTTCAAAGGTATCCGACTACGTTTGGAACCGTGATTTTGCAAAAGCGCATAAATGGATAATTTTCATGATTTTTAGTGCTTCTCAGATTAGAATACATGCATAAAATTGTTTTAAGGATATTTTGACAAAAAAAATTTATTTAAATACAATATTTTGGCAAAAAATTAATTTAGAATAACGTTTTTTCAAAATGTTCTCCTTTTATAAAAAATTCTTCTAAAATAATAATATTTTATACTTCTTTAAAGTAAATATTTCTCCAGAGAGTCTGAACTAGGAGTTTTGAAAAATTCACATTATTTTCAGAGTTACAACCCATTGAAATAATTATCGGCGTTTTTTTCTTAAAATTTTTCCCCTCTTTTGTCGTAAAACATGGATAAACCCCCACTTCTAAGTTATATATTTCAAAAATTCTAGTTGAGCCTCCGTATTGAAGTCTGAGCTATATACAGGCAAAATATTATTATTATAGAAGTATTTTTCACAAAAGGAGAATATTTTGAAAATGGGTCATTCTATGTTCATTTTTTGTCAAAATATTGTACTTAAATAATTTTTTATTCTAATACTATTCTTAGAACAATTTTATACACATTTTCTAATTTAAGTGACACTATATATCATAAATATTATCCATTTATACGCTCTTGCAAAATCGGGATTCCGAACGTAGTCGGATACCTTAAAAGGAAGCAAATCGCAGACACTTTTCACTAACATTACAGGAATGATATTTTAAGGTAAAACTTTCATAGTTTATTCGAATTATTGTAGTTTTATTGTCCTTTGATGATTGTGAGAAATAGCACGTTGAAAATTTCTTGTTTGTGTCGTTTTGGCCGAGCGCAGTGAGTCTTTTTGTACACTTGTGGCTTTATATCTTTCTTGACAGAGTTTTTTTAGGTAGTATTTGAAACTTTTCTTTTTTAAACTCAAATGTTTCATGTTCATCGTTTTTCTGAACTTCACTTTCGCTATCATGATTAATATTCATTGTTTCTTCAAGTTCTTCTCTTGCTTTATCAGTTCCTATTTCATTCAATAAAGATTACAGATGCTCATTTCTTTTTCTTTTTTAAGTCGTAAAACACAGCTATCAGAACCACTAACACCTTACAGGGGGAAAATGTAGCCTGTTCATAGAAAATATTTTGGAATAAAAATTCTCGCACAGGGAACTCAGTCACACCAAGTACCTTAAGATAGTAAAAAAACTTTTGCCATTCCTAAAAAAGAGGGAGATATGTGACAAATGCATTTTGGTTCCCATTAAGACTGTTATAGGAAGTTATTGACAATGCCATTGGTAACACATAAACAGAACAGTTTTCCCCCATAAGATTTTCTGAGCCTGGGGTGACTGTGTGCCCCGCGTGATCGCTCCTTAGTTAACACTAATTTGCAGTTTTAAAAATACACAAGTGTATATTGTTATTTTTTGGAATTATATGGAGAGAGCTTTGATTAATTTTTTTACCTTTATTTATATATATACGCACTCATCACGAGATCCTCGGAAAAATTAGACCTGCAGTCTTGAAATTTGGCAGATATGTTCCTTTTGTTGAGGAGAGACTTGCGAGACCTGCAAAGAGCAGATTTTCCGAAACTCAACCTCCAAGAAGGGGGAGGGGGGGATTCAGGGATATTTTAGATAAAAAAAACATTCACGTTTTTGAGCTATTAGACTTACAAACTTGAAATTTAGTAAAAATATTTCTTTTTTTGAATATTGGTCCACTTTGGAACGGTTTTTTGGACACCCATGGACTTGAAATTTAGCAAGCATGTTTCGTTTGTTGAGTAGAGGACTGCTAAAATCGTTTCTGAGGAAATTAACAACAGGAGCGTAAATAATAAATTAGCTGCTTTTTTAAAATTTTAAGCAATTTTTTTTAAAACAAATGATGAAGGCTGTTAGAATATTTTTCAATACACTTGAAAGCTAAATACTATGTCTGGAAATATGCAGCGAAGCGGTTGAGTAACGGCTAGTTAGAGAAGCTAAACATAAATTATAAGATTCTTAATCGTACCTTTTTTTCAATTTATTTTAACTCATTTCATTGTTTTTTATTTATTTATTTATTTTTTTTGTTTTTGTTTTGTTTATTAACATAATTTTAACAGATTTACCTCAAATCTTGTAGATAAATCAGACAATTTCAAGTTTTGGCTTTGCTTAATTCCAAACATATAGTGTCTTTATTAATTTGAAAACAGTTAATAAATAAACAAGTGAATTATTATTTAAAAAATAATTCACTAGTATTAAGTTTGAGGAAATTAAACTCGAGGAGTTTATTAAGCAGCTTATAAACTTCATATTTATAATGTGTTACTTAATTCTCTTATCAAAACCATTTACTAATGACTACTATATTTTATCAAATGTACTATAAATAATGCTGACTGGTATTAAAATACGTTTACAGCATTTAAATAAAGGAAACTAAATTGGTACATTCACTTCTCATTTTATCTTAAGTGTGACTAACTGCTACACACCTGTTTTGCTGGGTATTTCATAGTATTGTAAAACTATACATTCCTCTCTTAGGTTATTGTTTTTCAAGTCCTAGGAATAAGCTTTCCATTGCAGGAAAAAATATTATTATCGTCCACTCTTCTTGATTTATAAAGGATTGGACATGAGTTTCTAAAATGTAAGTAATGTTTATAATTTACATCCCTGTAGCACACGGCTTCTTCGAAATTGATTTCCTCACACCTCCACCTACACCCACATCCCACACCCCCGCACACGCACTGTAAGAGGCCCGCACTTCTCTCACGAGCACCTAGATGTGTTGGGGGGAGGGAAGAAACACTCGACATGATTGAACTACTATATTTATTTCAACACTAAGTACAGACACAATTTGAACTAATAATATTAAGAAAATATCTCAACGAAAACCGTGAAAGTGGAACCACGACAGAAAAACGTGAGCGACTATCAAATTTGATCCTTATCTTAACTAAGAATATAACATATTATCCAATTCAATCTAATCTTAATTCAATCTTAGGGAACAATCGTCACTTTAAAGTTTCCTTCTAACAAGAATCAAATCACTCTAATTCTAATATTATACCATTAGTAGCAATCTCACCTGTCTCGAGTATATATCTTCGCTCCTTCTCTCTTTCTTGCTAGAAAGCCTCGCCTATTTATGGTAAGTTAATTTACACATCACGATTCTCTTCTTCCGAAGGGTTCTAACGCGAATGGAAAGCCCAAAGATTTTCCAAGAGGATTAATTAGAAGATTGCGTATAGATCCGTCACAACAGACATACATACAAACCTTATTTTCTCCTCGCCCAGCAAAAGAAACATACCTGTAGATTTCTAATTATTCAAAAATGGGATTTTTTTAAAAATCTATAACAGCAGTGTAACTTTTCCCCCAAACCCCCTTGAGAGTCGGTTTCTGCCAAACAAGTTCTTATCGGACATCTACTCAACAAATTAAACATACTTACTATGTTTCACGCTTGTAGGTCCAGCAGTTTAAAAAATATAATTTTTTTCTTTTATTTTTAAAACCCTCTTGACCGTCTTTGGAGGTTGATTTCCTCAAAACCTGCTCTTAACAGATCTCTACTCAAGAGGGAAAATATTTTTGCTAAATTTAAATTGTGTTTATAGTAGTTCAAAAATCGGAATTATTTTTTTTATCTGTAACGTTCTCTTAATCCCCCACCCTCTTGGCTGTAAAACTAGTTTTTAGAGTATTAGCATTCCCACACACACAATAAAAGAAACATTTTTGCCTTTTTTCAAGCCTTAAAGGTTAAACAATGAGAGTTTTTATTTTCGTTCTCCCATCATATCCCTTGGGAGTCATTCTTAAATATTCTTAATCGTTCTTAAATGATATCTATACTTTACAAAAGAAACATGCCTGCCGAATTCTAAGTCTGTGGGTCTTATAGTTTTGGAGATTTCTTGATGAGTGAGTGAGTGAATGAGGCACTTTATCCTATATATAGAGAGAGATCAAAGATACATAAAGATAATATAATAATCTTCGAATGCAATAAATACACTGTTAGAGTCATTAATGATTCTATTATTAATTACATTTCCATTTTATCCCAAACAAAATAAGCATATTACTTATTCACAGTTGATTAGCAATCAACAGTCTATAGTATTAAATACTCCGAATAAAATTTAAATATAACAGAAGAAATATATATTTTACGATTTATAAATATTTATGAACAAAAAGTGCTTATAAATTTGTTTTTATTTTCTTTAAAGTTACAGATGGGGGGTAACAAAAACCGAGAAAACAAACACGTTGAGTTTATTCAAGTTGCTTCCTAACCTTCAATTGTAAAATACATGGCCCAATAATCTTAACTGTAACCTTATCCATTCAGCGCATAATGAACTTAAAATTTAATTAATCCAAAATTAATTATTGAATACTCTGGTGGCATTTCTCCTGCCGATATTGAATTTTGAGTCAAGGTTGCTTTGGAAGACTGTTATCATAGTTTTGAGTGCAAGTGCACCGAAGAAACCTCTGCCTTTAACGATCTTTCTCTACATAATAAGAATTTATAATATTCAGTTAAGGATTAATAGTGTAAAGACATGAGCCAGTGAGATTACTTTTTTTCTGGGCAGCGTGAGTGCTTACACAGCTTTTTTCCAAAAACCATTTTATCCCAAATAAATTAAACAAAAAATTACATTCATTATTAAATTTTCGCTCTTTACAGCCATTCCCTGGAGAAAATTCTAGTTTAAGGTTAAAATATCTTGAAAGGATCAGCTTCCGGATGCGGCTGCCCCCACAACCCCTTTTGCTGGTATGATTCAAGATCACTCGAGTGGCTCCTTTACAGATTCCGTCTCTCTGTCTTTAAGAAGTCATCGCCGTTTCTATCTCTTGGTTCTTGATGTGTGGCTGTCCCTACAACCTTTATCGAGGGTCTTCGAAGACGGAAAAAAACTGATATGGAAGGTAATGCAAAAGAATAAAGGAAGTCTAGAAGGTCCCGTCAACTTGCGAGCCAACCCTTTAAACCCCCTGGGTGGGCCTCTTTCATGCCCCCACTCATCTCTGATTGGCGAGCGTAGCGGATCTACACATAGCCCTCCTCGCTTTAGCCCCAACTCCTTTGGTGTTTGGAGACAATAGACTGGCGCATTTGAAACCACTCCGTCACCGTACCTAGTATACTATTTGGAGGGTCTTTAAATTGTCCTGACTCTTAAACACTGAAGACATACTCCAATGTATGTCTTTACCATAACAGACCTACATTCATTTTCACTCAAATAAATCACGATCCACATGTGCGAAGCCCAACAATGGATAGTCAGGAGTGTCTTTTTGATAGATCGCGGTGCCCGAACGTTATCTGAGGGTCGGGGAGGCATGAGGGCATACACGTTCTCTTTTGGAAGATACAATGCCCCATGTGGACATTCCGGTCCCCCCGTACATCAAACTTGACAAGTAATCTCGGGAAGTGTTCGACTAATGAGCTGGTGCTACAATGAGTATAACTGATGTTAAAAATTTAGAGATATTGTGTTTTTGTATGAATAGTAGTAAAGTATTTAAAACAATATCGCAATTAAAAAGAGTAATATTACATAGGAACCAGATTTACAGAATTTAGAATTACAACTTTCTATTATTGTTCCTAAAGAGCTATTGTAAAGCACAAAATCAATATTTTATTTTGTGATGAAGATTTTTTAATAGTTTTTAAAAATTTCAAAGAAATAATTATGTACTCATAATAAATAAACTATGTATATTTAAGTTCAGAGTTACTTAAATTTCCTTAAAAATTCTTTACATAATCGTTTGTAGTAAAAAATTAAATTGATTCATAAGCAGTAATGACTAAATAACTATATAATTTTAAAATAATACAAAAATAACTTAAAAATTGGATGAATGTCCAAAAAAATCAAGTTAATATTTAACTCTTTAATAAATACATTACGGAGAGTAATGACTTCATCGACTATTTAGTAAGATAAATACTTTAAAAAATTTACATTTAAATAAATGTTAAAAAGTAATTTTTTTTTTTATTTCTTGTCTCAAAACAATTCAAAACTTTTATTTAAACAAATTGTTTTTATAGAATAAATATATTGAATAATTATTTTACATTTTTTTCGTTTTCTTAGATATGATCAAATAGATATTTAAATTTTTTTAAACAAGAATTTTTCATACATAATCAACGACTTTTCAATTATTTATCTGAAAACTTGAGTAATTATCAAAATTAAATCAAACCTACTTTTATGTGTTACACATTCTTTTTACATACTTCATGTATATCTTTGTATTTACTTAAATACGGAAAAGAAATATAGAAATATTTCCTTACTTTTAGTAGAAAACTCTAAACTCAAATAAATATTTTTGTCCCGAATAAAATGCTTACATAATTTGTTTGCAATTATAAATAAATAAAAATGTCTATGAAGATACATTGTTTAACTTATATAAAAATTACATAAGTTTTATGATTATTGTTTAACTAAGATAAGTTATATAAGGGAATCTGATATGGAAAAGGTATAAAAAAACCCCCAAAAATATAAGTAAAATAATATATTAAGAAATGCAAAAATAAAATATGTATGTTTGTAAATGGAAAATAAGTATTGATATAAGAATATATTAAATTAAGTAATATTTATTTATTACATTAGCAAAGTTCTTCAAATAAAAGTTTCTTTATAAAATTATTTTTTTTCATGATTTTTTTTTAAAAAAAATTATAAAGATTACATATCAATGGATTATGTTACATTAATTTCATTGCAAGCGTTTTTAAATTTGTTTTGGATAACACTATGATAGTGATTAAATTAAAAAAAACACAGGTTAAAAAAAATTGAATTTTATAGGTTTGAATCAATATTTTAAAATAAAATTAGGTGACTAAACTACATTTAACTATAAGTTATAATATAATCAATTTTTTTTATTGAATTAAGAAATTTAGAGTATTATTATATAAATATATGATTAAAAAATATGAAATATATGTTTTCTCTCTATAGAAAAAAAAAAAAGTTTTTCGTGATGATGTAATAAATTTATTTATTTATCTTACACACGGGAACAACAATAATAAGACAGTAAGTCCTATTCAATACATTATTGTTACAAAAGGAATTACATAATAAATGTAAATTGCAGTTTTATAATTTGAGGAATGAGTATAAACAGTTGCCTAATTTGTACAATGGGAGGTGATCCACCGTTAGGTGAACAAGGGTTAACTTCACTCCCCCCCCCAGTTATCAATCATTTAAAGAATTGATTCAGTATTGCTTAATAATTTTAAAAATTCCTATATCTAATAGATTAATTTGCTTTAATGAATAAACTTAATAAAAAATTCTTGACAGGAATAAATTCAAATAAACTTTTTACGTCAATAATTGTTATTTTACTAGCTTGTTTATTTAAACAAAAAGGTGTACAAATTAAAAAATAAACTTGGAACAAAAACTAAAACATAGAACATAAGAAAGCAAGCATCTTTTGAACAATATAATTTAAATAATTTATTTATTACTTTTTTTTTTATGAATAATTTAAAATAGTCCTATATCTGTTGGATTCATCGATTCTTAATGATTAAATTCATTATAAAGTTCCATCCACTCTAAGAAAGCGGACAAATTGGACACTAAATAGTTTTAAATAAAGTTTCTAAAGCGATCATTTAGACTTTTATTTAAAAATAAGATGTAAATTTAAAAAAAAGTAGTACAAAAACTAAAGCACAGTGAATATAAAAATGATGCGATAAACAGCATATAACATTGAATGCAATAACATTGGCAATGGATGTGTCACTTTTGTGTGTATAAAGTAAGTTTTAAATTTCAAGAAACCACAAATGAATTTTAGAGAATTTCATGTATATATTGACTTATACCAACTTAATACAAACGCAAGGGTGGATAGAAATTTTGGTACTTTAGTACTATTGCAACAATGCTAACTTTCAAGACAACTCGCCAAGTTGACAACTCCTATTTCGCAAGTATCGTTCTCGCTGAATTGGCAACAATGTGCTTCATTTCATATAATGTCGTCAATACAGTTGATACAATACAGAAATACAGAAATTTCTTTTTCAGAATTTTAAAACCTATTTATACGGTAAAGATGTTGTATGGTATATATATGAAGGTTAAAAAATTGTAATTTAATTATTATGTTAAGTATTGTCAAAAGGGGAATGAAGTTTAGGTATTCAAGTCATTTTATTGCACGAAGTCAAAGTAATTTTTTTAAAAGTAAAACTGGAAGATTTAGTATTTTTCAACATTAATCGTGATTAGTGGACACATACTAAAGAGCTACAAGAAAAAACAAACACTTGAAGTACAGTGAAAATCATTTAACACGAAATTGATGGGACTGACGTATTTTTTCGTGTTAAAAGAATTGCGTGTTAAATGTTATTGCAAAAGAAAAAAAAACTCTTTATTCAACTAAATTATAGGATATTTTATTTATATAGATTTGTATATGTGCATGTATTTAGTAAAAATCAATAAAACAAAAATTTAATGAAATTTAATACAAAATTCAAGTGTTTTGAGTTTTTAGAAATTATCCGACATTTTTCTTTGTATTATTTTTTTAGCATAAAACAGTCAACAAATTGTTCGATGTTGTCCATTTTGTTATTTATTTTTCTATTGAAATATGGGTCTAAATAACTGTGCATACTTTTTATGATGTTCCTCGTTTTGGATGACATGGGAACATGAGCTGCATTATTCATTTCATTTTCTTCGTCTGAATCTGCATCAATAATATTTTTTTGAGATTTGAACAAAGGCCAAATGGTCTTTGTCTGCCATAATTGAGTCTGTACACACATTATCATCATCTACAGACACGAATTCTTCCCATGATACAGTATAGGACTATCCAATAATACAGAAATTTTCTCACAAACATTTCATTAAGTGTCGGTTCGGTTTCAATATCCTCCTCCATCTTTTCGTTTTAAGTGATTTTCGTTTCGCTTTAAGAAACAAAAAATGCATGAATATACATGGTAGTTTGTCGGGACTGTTATATTACTTCGTGTTAGCTGATATTTCGTCTTAAGCGTTTTCGCATCAACTCTTTCATCCGCTGAATGTTTGACAAAAATAATGCAGTACAGGGAATAATTACAAATATTTCAGATAAACCCAACAAAACTGTAATTATTAAAGAAAAGCTGGTACATATTAATTAATAATATTAAACACTTTTTCAAATAAAAGTTGTCCAAAGTTTTAAAAAATGTGTGGTACATATTTTGTGTACCACCACACTTCAAGCAGCCCGATAGTTCTGGAAACATGATTTTTTCTTCCCTAGGCACAATAGAACTTTGCAGACACAACACATCCATTCTGTAATAACTTGGAATTCTTTTGTGCTGCAAGCAGTATATCGTATTCTCGTAGATCTTTCTGAAGTGTGGGGAGAACTCTTCAGGCTTTTTTCTTTTTAGCACATATGGCTTCTTGTTCTTGATCTGAACACTTCTACTGGTTGTCTGATGCTTATTTCTAGAAGTTACAAATGCAGAACTGAAAATCTCTGGATATATTTCCTCTGAAGTCCTTCAAGCTCAACTTTGGAAGATTCATTTCCCGATAGATGACAAATGTATTCACTATACTGGCATTTAAGATTCATTCAGACAATTGTATAATTTTATATGTACTATTATATAATAAATATTGTTATTATTTAAAAAATGTAACATAACAAATCTATTGGCTCAGTAAAAGTGTCCATTCTTGCGAAAAAATAAGTGGAATACATTTTGTATTTGTGAAGAAGATGGCCTTCAATAGCGTAGTGGTACATTTTGTGGACTCTCATATTTTCATACTAGCAATGCGCATGTGAGGTACTAATTATTGTAATATTGACTTATTTAGTTACATAATATATGTACTTACCTCATTTGTATCATATATCACAAGAATCACTTTCATTTACACTTAAAAATACACAACACAGTCACTTCCAAAATATACCACTCAACAGACTTACAGCACATCAAAGAATGAACTACTGTATAAACCCCTTGCATACAATTAGCTCCCGAAATCTGTTGGAAACTTGAATAATCACTAGGAGTTGACCTCTCAGGTGGCTCAGAGAATGTACCATTTAGCATCAATTTCTGAGGCTTTCAAATAAGCGGTACGTTTTATGTACCACCACACAATAAACGAATAATAATTAGTGGTACAGCATATGTACCACCAAGCATGAAAGAGTTAAACGTACTTCTCTGTACACACCTCTCTCTCTATTACCCTCTCCATACCTAAATTTCTTTTCCTCATAAGTAGGTTCCGATTTATATTTTTTTATAAATATCACCACACACAATTCACCCTACAAGACATGTCATAGAGACTTTTGATATTAATATTTATAGCTTTAGCAATTGTTTCCGCTATGCTTCTCTTTCCTTTCAATTAACCTCTATTATTATGGTCTCTTCTTTAGAGATAACACATTATTTTGCAAAGTTCAATAAATAATAATTTATGTTCGAAAACTGAAATAGCCTTTGACAAATGTTTTATTGAAGTAACATAAAGCTACTTTACGAAATTTGTTTTTTAGATCCATTATGAGTAACAACGCAATTTTTGCGGTTAAAAGTAGATTCTCCGATATTTATAAATGTGTTTAAAACTGCTTTTTATTTTCTATTAAAAGCCTTAATAAATAACTACTAATCCTAAATTCTTTCCTTGGTTTTTATACATGGGAAACATACATGACGTTTTTATACATAAGGTACTTTATTTTTTCAATGAAGCTATTTAGTTTATTGCTGAGCTATTATAGGTTCTCGTGTAAGTTGTGTATTTTCAGTTATTTATATTAAATGCTACCTTTTTAATACCATGAAAAGAGATATACCGCAAAAAAAATATCAAAGTAAAAACATTATTTGCTCAACAATAAAAATTTAGAGTGAAATTATATAATTACTTTTATTATTTATAATTATTTAATTACTCGAATTATTTATAACTGGAAGTTTATCAACCTTACTAGATATATATTACAGTTTTGATAAGTAAGATGCATATTACAATCATAATAGTAAAATATATATTACAAACATGATAGTTAAATGTATATTACAATCATGTTAAGTAAAATATATATTACAATC
>BMAV01019519.1:133570-144810 GCA_019973955.1 Trichonephila inaurata madagascariensis
TATATATATATATATATATATATATATATATATATATATATATATTCATAGAAAAATAAATGGATTTATAATGCATATATATATATATTTGAAAAGATTTGTCTTTTTAAGTATATTAACTGAAATGCCTGTAATTGCGCTTAATTGAATCAAATTCTTTTACATTTTATGTTTTAAAATGCTTTTTCTGGAAATACAAAGAAAAATTTAAAATAAAAAAGAAATACACACACACACATGTATAAAATTATTGGCAGTTTATTGCAATATAAAGTATTTTTTAACCTTCCAAAAAATATGATAGTAGGCGAAATGATGGTTTTAGTTTCTAGACAAAAATGACAACCTCGTAGTTGTTTTCCGGTTTTAAAAAATGCATTATTTATCAGTCATTTATTGTATTCCTGAAATATATTTACATCAATTGATTAAAAAAAATACTTAATTTTTATGTGATTTTTTCCAATCAGCAAAAAATAGTAACTGAAAGTATAAATATATATTCGCATCGGTACATTATTTTGCAAAATAAATTAATTTAATTATTTGATTTTAATTTACTTCGCTCTGTGAAGCAACCTAAGTTCTGTTGGCAATGGGTCTCATAGTTTTGAATCATGGTCAAGTGACGAGGAAGTATGTTAGCTGGTATACTTCTCCAAATTTTCAAACCACGCCAACGGGAGGTCTTTGAACATTGACACATTTAAAAAGCATTAGCATCATTATCACTATTGGGAACAGAAGACATAAAAGAGGACACACACCTTCTATTAAATTAGATAATTTTTAGCTGAATATATAGATAATGTATTGTAGAAAAACTTACTTAGTACAAATATGTATTTTTGTTTGCCAAAATATTTTGGAATCTGCACAGGTCTAAACAGGTTTTTTCAGAAATACATTATACTCTTACTCTTTCAAAATATCTAGTTTCGAGAAGATTATATTAATTCACAATTCCATTCATATTATTAGAAATATCATGTATAATGTCCACCCAAGCATTATTTTTCAATTCCTACTATTAGTTCACAATCTTCCTATATATATCTTGTACAAATTTTCAATCGTTAATGACTTACATTTTAATGCACTCAATAGCGCTGAAATATTATGTACATGATTATTTTGGATGACAATATGGTAATCTAATTATAATTATGAAAAATTAATTGATTAAAACTCATAATTCATAGAATTACAGATACAACCACGTTGGCATTATTTTTGGCGACTTGTGTCAAAACTTTAAAAGGTTTTTTCTTATATTTTAAAGCATTCAATTGAACTGAAATTTTATATACACGATTGTTTTGGAAAACAATACGATACTTTAACGTTAATTAATAAAAATTAGTTGCCATTTAATATTGTGATTCTGTCATATGTAACATATTTATATTAATTGTTAATATTTGATAAAAAGTAGCTAAAATAAAATTTTTCTTTGTTGATCTAAGTAGGAATTGACTTAATGTTTTTTATATTACTTATTCTATTAAAAATACTGTAGGAAAATAATGATATAACAATTTTCAAAAGAAAAGTGCTGTTTTATTTACATTTCATTTTTATTTTCTCTTTCCCTTGTAGATGCTTACGCAAAGCTTATAGCTTATAGAACAAAGTATCAAGTTACAAGCAATGGTATCCTTTGCTTTAAAAATAAAATACCATAATAATACTGAATGTCATTCTTGTTTCGATTCTACGAGTATTATTTCTGTAGACGGAAAGGAGCAAAACATTGGAATAAGATCATATATCATTTTCTCAACACGATACAATCTCCTCCTTCAAAGTTTCCACTGTTTTTGGATTGGTTTTATACTGTTGTTAACATTATATTCAGTATTTGTCTTGTCTTAGCTTTTTATTAAAGAACTAACCATAGCTCGCCAGCTTCGCTGAGTTATTCGTGATGTTTTGTTACTAAATATTGTATTAAAACTACTGATAACTATGTTCTAGCATAAAGCTTCAAATTGTATTTGAAGACGTTTTTATAGCTCTCATATTCTAAAGTAGAAAAAAGACTTGATTTCCATACCGGAAGCATATTTATTTCGTACATCCCCGTAACCTCCTTCTGAAAACCGATTTACGCATCACCCTATAACAGGAGTAGCGAACCTTTATGGATCAACGTACCATTTTTTCTAAAGAAGTGTTTAATGAGGTACAGACGTGCCATCAAATAATTTTGACTTCTGATTACTGGGAAAATAATAAAACGAAATACTAACAACACACAAAATTACTACGAAAAAATACCTTTTGCGTACCTATAAATGTTTTAGTTATACGTGTAATTCAAATTAAATTAACATTAGTGTGACTTCTGTTGTTGCGGACTGTGGATGACAAATTACTTATATTATGATTGTAAGATGTTACTTTTTGAAGAATACATGCTGAATTTGAGCCGTCTGCCAAACGATTTCTAAGCAATTAATTATTTTTGCTGTGGTTCAAGAAGATTTGTGATATAATTCAAAATACCATTTTACAGAAGATGAACTGCATACCACTATTCCAGAACATAAAACACCCACCGCTCTGTCGCCTTTACTAATAATGCCATGTTTCTCGGTTCACCAAATTGGAAATTCTCTGTTACACTTACTATCTTGCACTTTTTGTTCTTTTGCTCAACTAACCATGTTAAATAACAGTTAAAAATCGTAAATATAGCACAGATAAACTTTAAAATACAGTTATGTTAATGAAATTGACCATGCTATGCCTAGACAAAATTTACTTCACATACAATTGTACGATGTAACTAAGCAAGACTATAACTAGGCTCCCCATGACCGATCACTCGCGTTTCTTCGTAATACTTCACAGTGAACTTTGAAATATTGAAATAAATGCAAACCATTTTGATCACTAGCGTGCCAGAAATATTATGTCACGCGCCATCAATGGCACGCGTGCCACTGGTTCGTCATCTCTGCCCCATAATGTTTTCCCACCGTGCAGCGGAAAAATCCGCTTCCTTATGAAGATAGCATTCACCGTTCATATCCACACGCGCACCCCCAAGATATTGTGGGGCCTTTTCATCTGATATCGCTCCGACAACCGATGACTGTGAGGAAAACACCACTCCACCTACAAGCAGGACCCCCAAGTATAATTTGAGATGGAAGAAGCGACCGCCCCAACAGAGTGGAGAAGCGGCTCGTATTGAAACACTGGAAAGAACGGTTGTGTTTACCCCCTCCTTCACTAGTAAAATATTTTGTAGAATGGACATAGTCCATAGTTTGAATAACTTTTAACGAAGTATTCAAATTATTGCTGTAATTAATTGTAATTGATGCTCAAACTGTTAACTGTAATTAATTGTTGTGGACGAAATAAATCAATTATTTAATTTCTTAATTCTCACGCTACCACTCAATTTTCTCACAAGTCACAACCCGTTCTTAGTGGATCTCAACACATTAAAGAAAAGATACCTGCCAAATTTCAAGTCTGTGGGTCCAAGAGTTCAAAAACGGGATTTTTGTAAAATCAATAATGCCACTTGGGGTGCTATCTCAGCAAAAACCGCTCTTAACTTATCTCTACTCAACGAAGGAAACTTGCTTGCCAAACATCAAATCTGTAGGTCTAAAACAAGAATTGTCATCTGTAACTCCCCCTTAACTCGGCGTTTCACAAACTGTGGGGCTTGCCCCCTTAGAGGGGCGTGATAACTCTAAGAGGGGCTCCAGCATTTGAAAAGTCAAAAACAAAAGATTATTTAATGTACTAAAAGTATGTAAATAAAATACATTCCGACATAATAAAATATAAAATACACATTTGCAAAGATATAATACACTTATAAATGTATCAGTACTGCACCCAATGTATTTTATATAATTAATTTAACAATACTATGTTAAGAACAGGTTTAATAATTACCAGTGTCCCCATGGGCTTGTCACAAAATTTTTTTTACAAAAATTAACACTTATCTTGATAATTTTTTTTGTACGGTTTATAATTAATCCCTTAACTACCGATTAAAAGTTGCGGGATTCGCTCCCCAATGCCACCGTTTTCCACGTAGGTGCGTGTATGTGATGCATTGGGGGAGGGGAATGGAAAGGAATAAATAAGTAAAACCTTCTCTGAAATAAGTAAATCCTTTGCAAACACTGTCAAGGTCCTTTTTTTGCGTTTCAAAGCCTGCGGAATAATGTTATGGATAGCAGTGCACACAGAGGATCATAGCTTAGAAAGACGTATATATACTTCCGGGGCAATTAACGCTTTGTTTGAGTGAACGTTTATATACGCTTAAGAGGCTAAAGTCGTATTGTAGATTTAGAGTCAAAATATAGTATTATTGAATTCAATGCATTGTTATTGTAGCGGATTTCTACTTGCAAAGCAAATAGTCCTGCTAAACTTTAATTCTGTAAGTGTAAAGATTCCAGATATCTCTTGATGAGTAAGTGCATCGCTTTTCTCCTGTATAAATCCTGTATCAATAACGAAAGCAAATCATTCAAATTTTAAATTATACAACGTAAAATTATCTACTTTATTTTCTTTACTCTAATGCAGATTTTCAGGACGGGTTAAAACATTCGAATCATTCTACAAAATTTCGAATAGTAAAAAAATCGAATTATAGACGTGCGGCTGTATATAAGAATTTGAAATTGTTAAGTATTGAAATCTGAAACAACAGAAAATTTTTGTTTCAAAATACGGTTTTTCAAAAAGGACAACAGTTACTTCCGTCCTAGTGTTAACTCACACACACGCACGCCCAAGAGATTACAAATAATTAATTAATCTATGACGTATATTGGAGAAAGGTGACTCACTCACTCAGGAGATATGCGTAATTATTAGCCCTACGGACTTGAAATATAACAGACATGTTTCTTTTGCAGAGTAGAGATCCGCTAAGGATATTTTGTTAAAGTGAACTCCAAAGAGGTGAAAAAGGAGCTTTATTGATAAAATTTTCTATTTTGTAACTATTAGACCCAAGGACTTCAAATTCAATAAACAGGTCATTTAAATCCTATCTTTTTCAATCCATACTATTAGTTCACTCTCTCCCTATATATATATATATATATATACATGCATAACTTGCTCAAATTTTCAATTGTTAAGAAAATACTTTCTATTCATCCATTCAAGTTCAAATACATTTTTCTAAACTGGTAGCGGCGGATAATATTGTTTTTTCAAATATTAATTCACTAATAAAATTAAAAAATGAATAAATAGTAACAAACAAAAATGAAAGTCCAACAGCAAATATAGAAAGGAAAATCGTTCTTTGTGTCCATGCAGTGCAATGGATTGCGCGTTGGACTACTAATCCAAAGGTCGTCGGTTCGAATCCCATCTGAGATGGCCTGATTTCTGAGAACGTGTTATTTGTTTTTTACTATATTATTTTATTAGAATAATTAAATTTAACTCATGAATAAATAGTAACACACACACACACAAATAGTCGAACACCCTATGTAGAAAGTAAAATGAAAAATTCAAGGAAAATCGTTATCTAATTTATCATTTAATATTTACATATTTATATTAATTGTAATCATTCAGTAAAAAAGTAACTAAAACAAAAATTTTCTTTGTTGACATAAGTAGGAATTAACTTAATTTTTTTTTATATTACTTGTTTATATATATAAAATCATAAAGCATGGACTATAAAAATGTTTTTCAATGCAGTCAAAAGTTCAATTCAAGAACTTAAGGCTTCAATAACTAAAAAAATAATACGTAGTCATACAACATCATGAAATACTGAGCAAACAGGCAATAACGGCTACTTCAAAATAAAACGTAACTTTCAATGAATCAATTGATTCATTTGAATTTTTAAAAAGTAAAAGTCAGATGTTAAATAATTATTAATCATTAAAAATAATTATTTAATGTAAGTTATTTCGTTTGATTGTCGAAAACTCAAATATATAATCAATACTGCGTCGATAACCATAGCAAATGCAATATCCTTAACCTTTCAATATATATTTATTGTGCGCGTGTTTTATTTTAATTCACTTTCATTAAGAAATTCAATCTCTTTAAGTGAAGTATAAAGGAACACTGGAATCTTGTATAACTTGATGAGAGACGATTCTAACCGAGAGTAGTCTTCTTAAAATGAATTTAAGTTCTTCTAAAAAAGTTTTGTGGCGAAACTTTTGTCGCAATTTGAGCGGGAGCCAAAAACCTTAAGAAATAAATACGTGATTCAGAGAAACGGATTACAGGAGACAAAACTTTATTTTATCGAGGATGTCTTGAAAATGCACTTAAAATTATCAACTTAGCTGCGCTCAGTCAAAATTAGAAGTTATTTCTCAATCAGCTAAAATCAGCTCCTAATACAATTTGTTAAAGTAGTACTTTTGGGGTGGAGGATACAAATCACATAAATCTGAGGAATTATTTAATAATTAATTACTATAAACTTTTTCGTAACTATTTTTATAGAATTAATATTACTGTTAAAAGTGAAGGAAAGGTACATTGGAAGATTCGATGAATGGAATCTTGATTAATTTAAAGTAGTAAAATATGAGGTTCTTTAGGGGAAATTTTTCGTCTAGAGAAACAGTTAAACTAGAATGGTTAATATATTTTATTCTGACTAATGATGATTTACACATTATATATATATATGTGTGTGCGTGTGATGAATCGCCAGTTCTTTATATGTCAGTTGGGATAAACTTCCTGCCCAGTACAACTCAGCTAACCTCCCGTATAGCTTCTAGGATTCCGCTCTAATCATGGCTTAGAGTACAGAACGATTTGTTGAATCCTTAGAATAAACTATCATATGATAAGTGGCTGCACTTTTCATTATTCCTATCAATAATAAACACGTCTACTTAGGAGTACTCCAAGTTATATATATATATATATATATATATATATAAGTAATTAAATAAAAGTGAAAAAGTTCTAAAACCTACAAGCCGAAGAAGAAAGAAATTGAAGTTAATGAGACTCAACAACTCAACAAATGTACATACAAAAAAAAGTATTTGGACTAAACAAGATACCTATTATGATTTCTAAAGCTGTCGCTGAATTAGGCAAGTGATTTAGGGTTAAGCAATGTTTTATGGATCCATCATCCCCGTACAGCAGAAATTTTTGACATAATAGAAAAAAAAGAAAGTTAGAGCCGTGTTGAAAAGTTAAGCCTATTTCTAACACGTGGATGATAAACCTGACAATATAGTAAAATGAAATTATGAAAAGAGAACAATAATGTTTCTTTCAAGGAGAATAATAATAAAAAAAATTTATAGAAAAAATTAGGATAAAAACTTACATGTAAAATTAAAACCTTGAATGCCGTATAGCAATCTTCTTCGTTAAGATCCCACGCGAAATGGTGTTAAGAATTGGAACATCAACACAAGGAGAAAAAAACCGTAGTGCCACCTATTTATTTTGCAATTAAAATAACTACTAATATATATATATATATATCTCAGAATATTTATTAAATTTTACTGAATAGGAGTTTACAATATATATGTACCATTTTATAAGCGGTATCCTGGTATTTAGATTTTCTGTGATAAGTTATGAGTTAGAGTCTGGTACAGATAGAGAGAGTATTTAGTATTTTATCAGATGAGTATCATGAAAGAAAAATACTTCATTATATGCCAATCCATTAAGAAAATCATTATAAGTAACTAAAACGATAATTAAGTAACTGTATATATATATATATAGTATAATAAAATAAAAGTAAAGAAGTTCTAGAACCTACAGTGCTCAAGAAGGAAGAAATTGGAATTCACAAGACACAAAAAATGTAGATACAAAAAAGTCTTTGAACTAAACTGTAGAGAGCCTGATGCACGATAAATCTGTCGAGGCCCAAACATCAACCCATTGGTGTGGTGTGGAAACTTGGAGATGGGCTGCCACTTGATCCGTGGTACAAAATTACGAGGTCCGTTCCAAAAATCTCGTATTGCCTAATAGTGCGGCGTTAATAAGCACTTACTCGCTTTCAATAATGCAATCATTAATTGAATGAAATATTTTACTCATATTACTGAAGATATTTTTGAAGGCAAGGTTTTTAACCAGAAATCCACTTAATTGAAAAGAACGTCAGAAATTACAGAATAAATAAACTTTTAAGTAGTAACACAAATATTTGAAATGTATTACACAATAAAAATATAAAATAAATTTTAATAAAAATATATATATATAATTGTAATTAATTTTTGTTTTTAAAATTTTCAAAATAAAAAAATAATAGATAGCTTTATAAGATTCAAATATGATTAAAATTTAATATATGTTTTAATAAATACAGCTTTAACAATGTGTCATGCAATTTTATTTCATTATAAAAATAATTTTAATTAAAAATATTTTTTTTTTAAATTTTCATTTTGTAAAACCAGAGATAGTTTTATGAGACTCACATAAGATTAAAATTTAATATGATTCTTTAATAAAGATAGCTAGCGCAATGCATCATGCTGTTTCATTTTATTTTTCAAATAAAAAATATAAATTAGTATACCGAATCAACAAGAATTCAAGAAAAGAAAAAACAAAAACTACTTTGGATAAGAAAAAAGATAATTTAATCATCTCTATATAAAAAATGTTTTTCGGGATGCTGTAATAAACATACTATGTACTATGGCGGCAATGTCAACGTTCAAGATAACTCGCCAAGTTGGCAACCCCGAATTCGAATGAGTCGTATGTGCTGAATCGGCAACCATGTGCCTCGTTTCATATAATGTCGCCAATACGGTTGCAATAGGAATTATTAGATCTCTCAGAAAATCATCGCAACGATTTCCTGAACTGGAATTGTTACTTGAGAAGAAGGGCGTTGTCTCGTACGAAGACTTATCAGCAATCAACAGAACTAAATACTCAGCTTTCCAGGAAGCTGCAAGTGGTGCAGTTTTATGAAAAAATTTGAGGACTTTATCAATAAGGTGTTGCACGATTCAGCTTCAGTGATGAGTTTAACTTAAAAGGAGTGCCAAGAATGATTTTTTGCGAAACAAGTAATATAAAAAAAAAAGTCAATTCCTACTTAGATCAGCAAAGTAAAATTTTATTTTAGTAACTTTTAATTAAATAATTACTATTAATATAAATATGTATATACATAGAACAGAATTAAACATTAAGTGGTAATTAATTTTTATTAATCATCATTAAAGCATCGTATTGTCATCCGAAACAATCGTGTATGTAAAATTTCAGTTCAAAACTGAATGCTTTGAAACGTGAGGAAAAAAAATCTTTTAAAGTTTTGACCGAAGTCACTAAAAATGAAACCAACGTGGCTGTATCTGTAATTTTTTAAATAATTAGTTTCAATCAATCAATTTTAATTATTTATAATTAAATTATCGTATTTTTACCCAAAACAATAGTATATAGAAAATTTTAAATCAAGTGAGCACTTTAAAATATGAGGGGAAAAAATCTCTTCAAGTTTTGACACAAGCCGCCAAAAATGATGCCAACTTTGCTGTATTTGTAATTATTTGAATAATTAGTTTTAATCAATTTCCTTGATTATAATTAAATTACTGTATTGTTATCCAAAATGATCAGGTATATAAAATTTCAGTTCAATTGAAAGCTTTAACATGTATTTTATTAACGATTGAAAATTCCCCCAAGATAAATAAATAAATAAATATATAGGGAGTGTGAGCTAATAGTAGGAATTGAAAAATGACAAATAAATAGAACTATGTTATACATGTATAGTTACAGTTTTACAACTTGAGCAATGAGTGTCAAAATTACTATAATTGGTAATTATATCCTCCCCCTTTTAGTTGAATTAAAATGTATGCGTTTGAAAAATTTCGCTATATACTTTTAACCCGAACAATAAAAGTCCATTAAACCCTTGATAGTCATACATACCGCTCTAAGCATTTCATAATTCGTTCATAAAATATTAGCCAACCAGATTAAGTTTTGCAAAATATTCAAATATTCAGCTCTTTCAGAACTCGGTCGGAAATTTGTAAGAAAGTTTTCTTGGTCGGCAAAAGTCGGATGTTCAAATATTAGGTCTTGTATAAAGATGTCTGAGAATTTTCGTTCTGGATATTTGTATTCAAGGCATTGCCTAAGCTCCTGGCCTTTGAAAATTGACGTTTATATTTGGTCATGCAATAGAGACTTATTCCCCAGGAATTGTAAAAAACAAACTTTGAACCTTTCTGATTTTAGGACATGAAAAATTTAGTATGGCTGCTTAATATACCGAAGTTTTGTTGGTTGATTTTTGTAGGAAGTGAAGTCTGAAATAATAAAATAAGGACATGTACTTTTTTTGTTCAAACAAAGTTTTATTTTAAATATTAAAAATTCTTTTAATATACGAAGAATAACGTTCTAACTTTGTTTGTGTTCACAATGTTTACTCATGTTATTATCAAATTAAAACGTTGTAATAATCATGTGTAAATAATGATGCTACATCATATTTGACAAATATTTTCTTGCTTCTAAACAGAACTCTCACAACAGCTGTAGCAAATCGTGACACAAATTCTTGATAATCCCTAAGAAAGGGAATTTTAAGTACATCATCCCTGCCCGATGAGGAAATTCAAACAGTTAAAACAGAAGAAATTAATTATTTGGTTTGTTCATAAATTGATGGAAGAAAAATTTACAACTTCTTTCTCGACATATATTTGGAATTGATCAACACACGCCATTTGGAATAAGGAAATACATTACAAAATAAATTTGGTGACTCGGAAGTGATAAATTGATGGAGTGATATTAGTGATCCCTTACGCTAAAGAAATAACTATTTATTAAATCAACTCTATCATATTATACACTTAATTGTTTTCAAGTTAGTTCAGCTCTGTGAAACATCTTTCTGGGGACAATTGTTTTTGATTTTTAAGAACGTTTTGGAATATATTACCAATTCTTTACGCTTATTAATATAGCCAAGAAGAATTATGAATGAGGAATACGATTTTACATTTTCTTTATAATCGTCTGCAATTGAAAATCATCGAAAAATATTTTGCTTTGTATCATCGCTAAGTAAAAAAATAAGAGGAATATAACTTCTGAACGACTATATTTTTATTTTCAGCTTAAATAGTTGATTATACACGAAACGCTCTGTCTAAATCATGACTGGTTTGTTTTTTTTCATATTTTCTTAGGGTACACTCTTTAAGGGATTTTTT
>BMAV01019519.1:144910-154953 GCA_019973955.1 Trichonephila inaurata madagascariensis
TTTTTTTTTTTTTTTTTTATTAATTTCTGTGGAATTCTTTCATGTTGTTTTTAAAATTTTGGAGCATTTCTATGAATTTAATTAATGATTTTAAAGACGTTAAACTACTCTAAAAATGCTTTTAAAAAGTATATAAAGTATTTTTATTAATTTATGTGAATTATCTTTTAAAATTAATAATAATAATCTTACATTTAATCAAGATACTAAGCAATTAAATATATTGTTTTGATTGAAACTCTATTATGAAAAATATTTTGTAATATTTTGAAACTCTGCCAAAATAAATAAAAATTCGTTTAAGTTCTTAATTTAATAAAGAACATTCGTTTGCTTTGAAATAAACATTTAACATTTTTTATTTGAAAATTAATGTCACAAAATATTAATACAATAAGCAATATTTTTTCAATAAACTTTTATTCAATTTTATTAATATCATTTATTTTTCGATAAAACTCATTTGGAATTAATTGAATTTTAAAAACATGCTGAAAATTGGAAAAAAATTAAAAATTGAAAACAACATTCTTTGTAATTCACATAAAGATATCAAAAAATATTCGCGCAATATAAATAATTATAGTTGAATTTCCAATACATAGTTGAGTTACATTTACCATTATAAGACAAAAAAATTTAAGTTGAAATATTTTTGTAAAATAAAAAGAAATTAATTAAGAGTTATAATAGTTAATGGAGGTAAACAACCAAAATTGTCATCTGAATAACTAATTCGTTATTTTTAATTCAGTTCGTGTGAATGCAATTCAAATAAAAAATCTATATAGTAGTAACTTTTTTCAAATTTTACATTTTGAATACAAATAAAAATAAACAAAGTGAACTAATTTTAATTAAAAAAAGCATTCCAAATGAAAACTGTAAAATAGAACATTTAGTACAAAAATTCATATAACGATCCCCCCTCCCTTTGATAACTATTCTAAATTAAGAACAAGTTTAACAATTACCAGTGATTCCATGGGCTCGTCATATATGAAATTACATACAAAATTTAGCATGTATCTCGATAATAAATCCCTTAATTGCCGATTAAAAGTTACGCGATTCGCTCCTTAATGCCACCGTTCTCCACGTAAGCGCGTGTGTGTGGTGTATGAGAGGGGGGGGGAAGGAATAAATAACCAAATTCTCTGAAATAGGTAATCCTTCGCAAACAATGGTACGGTCATTTTATTCAATTCCAAATAATTTTATTGCTAGAAGTGTATATAATAGATCGTACTTCAAAAAGACGTATATATACGTCCGGAGCAATTAATGTACTAGCTGAGCGAGAGGTTTATATACGTCGGTGGTACTTTCGTTAAATTCGTGAAACTTATGATTGAATATTGGGCCGCAAAAATTGAAAGTTTGGGAAGCACTGAATTAAAGGGTTAATTACAAGAAAGCATGGTCATGCAGGAAGTATTTTATCTTTTGAAACAGTTTAATACAGCAATAAATGGAACTGCTAGGAAATCGCACTTACAGTAAAAATCATGAAAAGTAACAATATTTCTCCCTATACTTCTTCTTGAAGACGTCCTATTTTATTACTTGGTTCTTTCAAAAGATAAAACATTTACGCTTTTCTTACATAAGCTGCTTTATTTATTAGCTATGAACTCGAAACAGGATAATTTGCGCTGCACATTTCCTAGCAATCTTTCAGCCGCTTGTTTTTCAGATTTATGTTCAAAAAGGTTTTTCATACTTTCTTTGGGGGGTATAAAACGAAACTATAGATGAAACACGGAATGTCCATTGACTATCGGCGTTATTTCAGCAAGGGCTTAGTTGGATATGTAAAATAATACATTGCTTTTAGTTTCCGAAAAAGTCAAGTAGAGATAAATATGTATTTTGTTACTGCACCCACACAGTCTTTTATTGATAACTGAAGTACTTTTGCGAAGAAGAGGATTTTTACGATAAAACTGAACCCTTTCTTCGTACTTTCTAGAAGATTAAATTTTGAAATTTTATCACCATAATAGAGAGAAAAGATGAAAAAACATGGGTGAATTTTGAGTTCATTGTTTTAAAAATGTTATTTTTATACCAACATCCACATCGGTGATATTCATACAAATAAAGACAGAAACATATAAAAATGCACGAGAAAGATTCTTTTACGTATTTTTATCTTACGTGTTATAAGATAAATGATGATTTACGAGCAAATAATTTTTCGCATTACTAGAATTTCAATACGGATCATATTTCAGTGAGTATTAACTGGTAAAATACGTAAGGATTTTCTTTGATGTTACTTATGCCTTATGAAAAAGATATTTGCTTTTAAAATAATTTTTTTTAAGTCCTCAATGAATTGTAACAAACAATAGAGTAGAGTTTGTACAAAATAATACTCATGTGAAAGTTTAAAATATTATTCAAACTATGAACTAATGCATTGGGTTTACTTGCGTTGTATTGCTTTTAGATTTTTTAAGGATGAGATTTCCTTTACATGATGTTAAACTGATCGATAGATGATGAGTTCTTTCAGAAGAAAGTCGAATTTTATTCTATTACTACTCTATAGATATATTATTTTTGAATAATATATATATATTTTTTTCGTTATACGATTACATACTGTTTTTCTTATGTTATTAATATCTAATTCCTAGATTTAAATCTTTCGATTGAATTAGAACACATTCTTATAACCTGCGCCTTTTGATTTAAAAAGGACCGGACTTTTATTTCAAAACTGAAAATATTTTTATTTTTATATCTCCAGCCCAGCCCTCGGAGTCAAATTCCGCAAAACCAGTTCTTAGCGGATCTCTTCTCAACAAAAGAATCATGTCTGCTAAACTTCAAGTATGTTGGTCTAATAATTCTGAAATGAAAGTTTTTATCTTTAACGCCCCTGAAACCACTAATGGCAGTTGAGTTTTGAAAATTCGCTCTACTCAACAAAGAACATGCCTTCGAAATTTTAGATGTATAGGTCTAATAGTTCAAAAAGGGGGACCTTTTAAATCTATAATGCCCCCGTAATAATCTGTAAACCTCATTGGGAATCGATTTCTGCAAAACTCTTAACGGATCTATCTCTACTCAACAAAATGGAGACTCGCCCAAATTTCAGATCTGTAGTTCTAATAGTTCTAAAAATAGGAATATTTTTTTTACATCTATAACGCCTTTGAACTCTTGAAAAATATGAGGCTAAAGTGTACAAAATGATTAAAAATAAAATGAAGAGAAAACAAATTTACGATAAAAAAAATAACAGTTTAACAACTTTGTATCTAACTATATATATATATATATATATTCGGCACTGAAAACATCAAAATATTCTCACAAAACTTCTCGAATGTATAGTTGATAAGATAGAATAACTTCGATACATCAAATATTCAGTTGATATTTATCAAATGAATATTAAGAAATGTAATAAACGTAACTTTGAGAAAGTTATGCTTATTTACGTATTTTACGTTTACACGCGTTTTTCTTACGTATATTTAAGAAACGTAATTTTGAGTCCCCAAAATACCAAAAGTAATTAAAATAAAATCAGACAAACTTAATAAATTATATACAATAATGCTTCATTGTAGCGGGATTAAAAATTTCACATATGGCAAAAATAATGTAATAAATATACTTTTTTATGACCTGAGACCTTAACAACCTCAACAAAGATTTAGATAAAAGCTGTCATATTATCAAAAACTGAGACCTGATTACGACCAAAAAAAAATGGAACCAATTTTATACATCTACTAAACCATCAATCTTCATTAATTTCATTTTCCTTGATTTGTAATGATAGTAATTAGCAGCCTTTTAATTTTGCTAATTACAATCATCTTTGGTAAAGGGCACGCAACTTGATGTAATAAGCTTACACAAGCTCCTTGCTAACGTTTGCCAATGTTTCAATATATCTAGGAACAAAAAAGTTGTAGTAAACAGAATTCTCAATTTTATAGGGGTAAACACATTGTTTTTTCACCGAGATTTTGAAACCTTTGTGATTAATTATACAACAACCCCCCCTCCTCCAGAGTAAATATTTCTAGATATTTTATTTCATATTTAGTAGGATTAACTGTATTAAAAGACACTACAGAAAATATACATAGATAAACAAAAATTAGATGCCTGCCAAATTTCAATTCTGTAGTCCTAATAATTAACAAATAATATATATATAAAAAAAATAAGTCAATTCCTACTTAGATCAACAAAAAAATTTTTCTTTCAGCTACTTTTTATTAAATAGTTCCAATTAATATACATATGTATATACATATGAGAAAATCACAACATTAAGTGGTAATTGATTTTATTAATTATCATTAAAGTATCGTATTGTTATCCAAAACAATCGTGTATATAAAATTTCTGTTCAACTGAATGCTTTAAAACGTGAAAAAAAAAATCTTTTAAAGTTCTGACACTAATTGCCAAAAGGATCGTTAAGTCGCCAAAAATGATGCCAACGTGGCTGAATTTGTAATTCTTTGAATAATTAGTTTTAATCAATTAATTTTTATTAATTATAACTAAATTACTGTATTGCCATCCAAAATAATTATTTATATAAAATTTCAGCTCAATTGAGCGCTTTAAAATGTATTTTATTAACGATTGAAAATTCCACAAAGATAAATAAATAAACAAATATATAGAGAGTGTGAGCTAATAGTAGGAATTGAAAAATAAAAGGGTTGCTGGGGTTTACTTTTCGGTCGTTACTATACCCTCCAAATGCCTGCTGTATAATGCGTGCAGCTGGGCAGCATTATTACCAAGTTCATATCCATATAAAAAATTACTCAAATGTAATTGAATTCATATATCCCTACGAAATTCAAAACAAATAACAAAATGAAATACTTTTGAGAAAACCTGTTTTAAAATGTGGCTCTGGCAATGGACAGAACGACTATAAACGAGGATAGGCCAAAGAAAAAGTATAATAAAAACAGGGAGACAAACGTTCCCATGTAAAGAAAATTCGACATTTCACATGAGCACTAACTTAATACTGGGTGAGGTGCAGGAATTTCCTGTTTTGAGCATGTGGCAGTGATGTTAGTAAGGATGGGAGGGGCCGGTGGAAGGGGTGGAGTTGATTATTTGTGTGTTTCTGCTTGTCTCAACCTCAAACAAGTTGTGGTCAAGGTAGAAGCGCGCAATTGTCGTGAAGGCTATTTCTCTAATGGTCAGTCGGTGATGGAGTGCAACGTGCCTTTCGTCGTCACTTCAATATTCCTGCACGAGATCGGGTTGCTGATCGGAAATGTGTTTCAATGTGGATGGATACCTTCCGAGCAACGGAGATGTCTCCAAAGAAAGGAAAGGACATCCAAAGACCATTAGAACACCTGCAAATACAGAACATGTTCGTGTGTCAATTCAGACCGGTATGTGACAAGGATCTAACAATTCTTCTTACCTGCCCTCCAAGAAAGGGATTTTGACAACGTGTGGTTACAACAAGGGTCCAGAGCCCACACATCGAAGGTTACCATTGGTTTTTTAACCCTTTATCTAACGACGGTACTCATAAGTACAACTCACTTTAAAATCGCATAGAATCTCATTTTTGCGAATACTCTGACGATACTTAGCAGGCATATTCTTTGAAATCCACTCTTCCATGATATGTGGCAACACGGATTCTATGATGAGTATTTTAGCGGTGAAGGTGAATAGCTTTTTAGCAGAGCTGACGGCGTTTTCAGTGGATTTTGAAGATTGTCATTTTAGTTCCGAAAAAGTAGTTAATGTCAAAAGTTAGTGTCTTTTTTTTTGTATGTCAATGAAGACCTTAGGAAACGATTTGGCTATATATTTTAAGTGAACAATGTATGTATATAATTAATTTACAGTTGAATATCTTTAGTTAATTCATTGGCTCTAACGGATTAAATTTCCCAAAGTTGAGTATTTTTTTTATGTATATCTCTGAATTTTCAATGTAGGGATTCAAAAAAATATATTGCGTGAAAAAAACTGCAGTAAATCATAACGCGGTAGATAAAGGGTTAAGAGGAGCCTTCCACAAATGACTGATTTTACGGCAAGGAGACGTAAACTGGCCAACACGCTCACCTAATTTATCCTCTCCTAATTTCTTCCTGTGGGCTTATCCAAGTCCCTGGTTTACAAAGATCACTCCAAGACCCTGGAAGACCTAAGGAAAAGCATCCGAGTTGAAACTGTTAATATCCCGGTCGATATGCTTAAAAATGCGAGTCAAAGTTTTCGAAAGCTGCTACATCATTGCATTGATAATGGAGGGCTACATTTAGCAGACATCGTGTTTAAAACAGTGTAAATTCAAAGTTCGAATGCTGTGCGTTAGGTAGAAAATAAACAATAGAGTCGAATGAAATATGTAATGTGTTTTATTGCATTTTCAAAATTTGCCCCACCCTGTACATTAACTATCTTAATTACTATTTCTGACGTTAGTTTTTTTAGACGGAACAAAAATTAAAAGAATCCCATTTAATACAAACTAACTTTTATGTTCAACAAAAGTTAGTGGTCATTTCCCAATGATAATCTCAAAAAGAAAAACAAATGGCATTTATGTCGTTATAAAGAGAAAAACTCATTTCAAAATCGGACTTTTTTTTACCTCGTTGAAAAAGGTTTTTTTTTAAAGTTTTCTTTGAAATATACAAACAATAAATACGTCAAAAGCAAGAACTTGCTATGAAAAGAGTCTGCCAGATAAATCTTTCTCATCCTTTCAAAATATTTATTTCAAACGTTACAAATGTTCTGATTGCTCAATAAAATATTTCTTAAAAGTCACCAAAGGAGGAAATACTCGTATATATTGATTTGGAAGCTTAAGAAAAGCAGGGGTTTTCGTTGCTCGTTAAACTCTTAAGAAAATACAGTACGATTCAATTGTGACAGTCTAATTTTTAGTCTAAATTTTTCTATATATATTTTTCTATAACCTCACAAAATTTGAAAACTCTAAACTTAAGAAATGCGTAATTATGTTAGCTTTTACGTTCATTTTTATTCACATCCTTATGGCAAATTAAAACTTTAATCTTACTTATCTCAGAACGGTAAAATAACTAGCTTGTCATCATTTAAAATGCTGAGGCTTTTTTTCTATTGAGCCTAATGCTTTGAATTTTTTTTACCTATTGCTAATAGGACACGTAACAAAAGTTGGTATGCATTTTTGACAAAGCAATAATTATTTTTTAAAAATATTAGGTTGGGGAAAAAGAAATCCATTATTTTTTCGGTAGATGGTTGTAGTGTCGATATCTCGTGAAGTATCAATCAAACAATTTCAAATTTATGCTCGTTGTCAAGGTGACATTTCACACTAAAAAACACTTTTGTTTTTTTTGTTTGGTCCATTCAGTTGTGAGTTACAGGGTATTTAAAATGGAAATCAGCAAAGAGAGAATTCGATACAGTTTACAATTTTTCTTTGATAAAGGCGGAAATGAAAGTCAGGGGGCTGAAATTGGGAATGGTGTTTATGGTGCCGATATTGTAACACCTAATTACGTGCAATTTTGGTTTCGTCTATTCCGTTCAGGCATTTTTGATGTTAAAGATGCACCTTACATATGCAGGGCAGTCGTCGAAAATGTCGATAAAATCACAGAAATGAAGTTGACAGAAATGTTGTAGGCGTAGCATTGCCCAGGAGCTAAAGATGAAACATAAAACAGTTTTAAACCATTTTTGCAAAGTTGGATTCAAAAACAAGCTCGATGTTTGGTTGCCACACCAATTAATACCAAAAAACATGATGGATCGAATTTCCATCTGTGAAGCCTTGGCCAAATGGAATAAAATCGACCTATTTCTTAAACAGATGGTGACTGGGGATGAGAAATGGGTCACATACGACAATATTGTATGAAAACGATTGTGGTCAAAGCGCGGTGAAGCAGCTCAAACGGGGGCCAACCCAGGACTAAAGGCCAGGAAGTTTCTATTGTGTATTTGGTGGGACTGGAAAGGAATCATTTATTATGAGTTGCTTCAATATGGCCAAACATTAAATTCAGATATCTACTGTCAAACAACTGGACAATTTGAAGCTTGCGATTGGCCCGAACCGGCCAACAGAAGAGGTGTTGTGTTCCATCAGGACAACACCAGGCCACACACGTCTGTAGTGACTCGCCAGAAACTGTGGGAGCTCGTTTGGGAAGTTTAAATGCATCCACCATATAGTCTGAACCTGGAAAGAAGCGATTATCATCTTTTTCTCGCATTGCCAAACTTCCTGATTGATAAGAAATTGGGATCAAGAGAAAGTTAATAAAAATCGATTAATAGAGTTTTTCGCCAATAAGTACCAAGACTTTTATGAGAGATGCATTATGAAGCTACCTTTAAAATGGCAACAAATTATACAATAAAACGGGGCATATTTGTCACTAATTGGACAATCCAAAACATGTTAAATAATGTCTTGAATTTCATGCAAAAATAATGTTATTCTTTTTCCCCAACCTAATAATTGAAGTTCGAATTTAAACAATTTTTAAAGAGAAATTGCAGTAAAAACATTCATAAAAAGAAGTATTGTACGAATACTAATCATGTTATCGCAAAACTCATACCAACTTTTGTTATACATAATTTGACGTACTTGTAAGCCATATTTGATGCGTGTAAGTAAATTTTTGTAGGAGGAGTAGCATTTTAAAATCACAAATTCTGTTTTTTCCTTAAAAAATTAGATGGCTAGCTTTTTATGAAATTTTGAGAACAAAATCTGTTTTACACATAGGAGGCAACCAAAAAAATTTTGAAAATCCTTAAATTAAAATTTTTTGCGTAAATAGTACCATGTCCCCTTAAGTTTCTTTTTTTTAATCAAAGAAGAGATGAAAAAGAAATCTTGTTTAAAGTGTTGAAATTTCAAAATAAATACATAATTTGAATTTTGCGTGAATTTCAAAAAAAAATATAACCACTTATTCTGAAGAATAAATGGTATTTGATAGGAAGAATTTTTAAGAAAATAGGAATTAAACTTTTATATACAAGGTATCCAAAATTCACCGTCGAAAAATTCACTCAACCATCATCACGCCTATTCTATGACTGACACTTAAATAGTTGTTCTAATTTACGTAATCCAATCATCTTTACAGAAAGCGGTTTTCAACTAAAGTTACAGTTTAAAAGATTATTTTACCCAAGAGGATGAGTGGGAAGGCCAATAGACACATTACAAGGTATGATGGCTCAAGACACCATCTTAGAGCCAAAAGTGAAGCCGTTGACCGTAAAGATTGTACTTTTCAACAGGACTCTTCCCTTGCTCAGAAGTTGAAAGCGACCCAGCGATGTTAGAAAGAGAATGTGCTGGATTTCAAGAACACACAAATTGTGGCCTTCCATCAGTCGAAATTTACATCCACTCGACTACAAATCATGGTCAATATTAGAGGTAAAGGTAGGCCAAAAACGACATCCCCATTAGAACAGTGTTAAACGTTCTTGAAGGAAAGCAGTTATAAAAATTCCCTTGGAAGTAGTGCGTGCCTTCAGAGATGACTGACCAAACATACTTTAGGCCTGTGTTAAGTTAAATGAAACCATTTGAATATATAACTTTAAGCTCAAATTAAAACTTTAAAATATCATAATTTAAATTTCATTACACACTTTTTTTATAGTTTTATCAGAACTTATGGCACAATAAAGTAGCTACTATATGCAAAAGGGATAAACTTACACATTAGAACAAATAAACGTTTAAATAATACAAAAATATCAATAAATCTGTATAAATAACTTAACCTTATTTATTATCTTATAAATTTATATGTAAAGTGGGATTATCAGTTTATAATAAACTTCTCATGCTCTGTTATTAAATAACAAACTTAAGGTATCCGACCACGTACGGAACCGTGATTTTAAAAAGGCGCATAAATGGATACCTTTCATGATATTTAGTGTCACTTAGATTAGAATACATGTATAAAATTGCTTTATAAGAACATTTTGACAAAAAAAGTTATTAAAATACAATATTTTGACTAAAAATT
>BMAV01019520.1:36679-52801 GCA_019973955.1 Trichonephila inaurata madagascariensis
GTGAGGATGATTAAATTATATCTAAAACAAATTTTATATTAAACACTTAATTATTTCTCAGAAAATATATTCTAAATATAACAATTTCAATTTCAACTCATCAAATTTCATAACCTTCGTTTGTACGTTGTCACGCTTCACTTTCAATTCGAAGAAAACGTAATTTAAAAAGTTCTCAGCAGTTTTGGAATTAAGTACACAGCCCAATTAGTATTTTCGAAATCAAATCAAGGCACTTGACGTTGATTTTCTTTCAGGGAATAATGTATCTACTGCTCGCTGACCAATCAGTTTCTTAAAAAAGCTTCATATTGTCCGGAACATAACATATATATGTATATTAATTCCGTACTGTATAATTTTATGTTTATTTAATGTTCTTTTAACTTCGTATACACCCAATAACACTGTACATGTATGAACATTGTATATATTTCTCATATTCTCGCGCGCGTGTTCTATCATGTAGAAGATACTGAAATATTCTCTACAAAGTTTATTAAATATTTGTTACCTTTTCTCTGACTCTTTCAATATACAAACTACACTGTCGTTCAAAATACGTAACTCAATTCTGGAATTGAAATAGAATAGTTGGCTCTCCAAAGAGCGTTTTCATCCTCCAAAATTCTGAGGAAAGTTTCAATTTTATTTCTTAGTTCTGGGATGGCAACGCCTCAGGTCTGAAGTATTGAAAGATGGGCACTCGGGGCAACCTGTTGATAGAGTGGAGAAACATCTTCTCATATCTCTTCACGGATATTCTCTCAGGAAAGTTATTCTCGTTCTCAGATATCCGGCATCTTAATAATCATTTTCCAGTGGTGGTTTGTTGTGGTTCAGAACTACTTATGTATGAAACATGTGAAATGTGTTCTACTCCCCACTTTGGATAAATGCAACTTACATTTCCTACTTCATTAAAGATACTTTCGTATTTCTTTCCTCTTAACATATCAGATGTTCGTGAATTTCAAGAAAATCTTACCAGAATATTTCACGGAATTCTGCTAAAACTATTGATTTCTGTCACTGAAGTAACCTGAAGGATATGTACCGTCCACTTACCGCAGAAGTTCTTAAAGTTTAGCTTCCATTTCTGTGTTCTTCTGGTTACAGTACCTACAAATTTCATATCCAACGCTAGACATGAAAATGTCTAAAAATTAAGCTAAACAATGAAGAATATATATGTGAGATTAATCTGCACTTTGAATGGTAAATATTTATTTTTTAAAATTATTATTCAAGTAAAGTGATAAGTTGTATAATAAATAGAAATTCACACATGCAGCAAATACCAATATTAATTATTTAGAAAGTGCTCAGTGTTTAATTGTTCTTCTTACACTTGCAATTTCTTACACTTGCTGGTTTATGAGGAATGTAGACCCCAGAGCCGCGAGTAAAATACCTAATATTAGACAAACGATGGGGAGTAGTGCTACCAACTTAGTTCATAAAATTGACAACTCTGACAACAAATCGATTCCTAGCATTGAAAAATATACTCCTGATCTTAAAGTATCCGACTACGTTCGGAACCGTTATTTCGCAAAAACGTATAAATGGATAATATTTGTGATATTTAGAGTCACTTATGTTAGAAAATGTATATAAAATTGTTGTAAGAATATTATTACAATAAAAAATTATTTAATGAATGAATTTATTATGAAATTAATTAAAAAATGAACGTAGAATGACCAATTTTCAAAACATTCTCCTTTTATGAAAAATACTTCTATTATAATAATATTTTGCCTGTATACAGCGCAGACCTATGTACAGAGGCTCAACTAGAATTTTTGAAATATATAACTTAGAAGTGGATTTATACATATTTTACTACAACAGAGGGGAGAAATTTTAAGAAAAAAACATGGATAATTATTTCAGTTGGTGGTAGCTCTGAAAATAACGCGAATTTTTCAAAAATCCTAGTTGAGACTCTCTGGAGAAGTCTTTACTTTATATAAGCACACACACACACACAATATATTATTATTATAGAAGCATTTTTCATAAGAGGAGAACGTTTTGAAAAAAAGTTATTCTTTTTTATCTTTTGCCAAAATATTGTATTTAAATAATTTTTTTTCGTCATATAATGATCTTAAAACTATTTTATACATGTATTCTAATCTAAGTGACACTAAATATCATGAAAATTATACATTTACGCGCTTTTTTAAAATTACTGTTCTGAATTCAGTTGGATACCTTAATGGACCTGGTTGAAAAGGTAACTAAAATTTATCCAGACCGAAATATTAAATACTCGAAATATATCTCGAAATATTAAATACTCTTTACCCCAAACCAGAGTGGCTTTGGATCTTTACCAATACATTCCTCCTTTTTTATAGCTCAAATGCAGTTTCTTGAGTTTTCTCCGAATTTGTTTCTCTTTAAGTCCATGGGGACTGAGGTACTGTGTTTGACAGGGAAATTGCTGCGATCAGCACAGCTCTTTCCCAACTGAAGTGTCACTAGGAAAAATTTTCAAGAGCTGTTATTCTCACCGATTACAGAAATGCTCTGTTGACTTTCATTTCTAATAATAATCCCATAACACAGGATATATTGAATTGTGGTAATCTTCTTAACAATTGATATTAAAAAAACAAGTTGCAAGTCTCGGCATTGCATGGGCTTCTTCAATTGTACAGCTTTTCTCCTTGGGAAATTTTCGCTTTACCTCTCAGTCTCAGCACTTCCGGTGTCTGTGTGATTTCTGTATTAATGTCATTAAAGTTATTTTTTTCGAAGTTTCTTCCACATCTTCACCCCTTCGTATGGTTCTGTTTACTCTCTGCTTAGCCCGGCCTTGCATGGGCTTTTTTCGGGATTATAACCTAATCCCCGTGGAAACTTTCCCTTTATCTCTGGACTCCAGCAGTTCTAGATGTATGTCATGTGCGATGAGAGTGATTTCTATATTTTTGTCATTTAAATTCCGTTGTACAAAATTTCTTCCACTTCTTTTTTTTTTTTTTTAAACAGGGTTTTCTTTTTCAAAATTTGCTTTTTCCATTTTTTTTTCTTTTCCTTTGTTCCTCTCAGCGTCTTGCACGGGATTTTTCAAGTATAAAACTCTTTCCCCCACCCCCGGGATAAGATTTTTTTTTTTTTTTTTTTCAAATTTCCCCTTTTGATTAATAATTTACAAAGCTAATCCAGTTTTATTCTCAAGAAAACAGACAATCTACGAATTTATTATTAAATAATTAATTTTGTAATGAATAATAAAAAAAAATACAGATCTATTTTTTTTTAAAAAAAATATTAATTTATATCTATTTTTGTTAAGCAATGAATCAAAAAATTCTTACAATTAGCTGTTGAAACGAATGCTTAGTTTTGGATGCATGTTCTTAAATTCATAGGTAAACAATAGTTTCTATTTATGTATGGCTATCTACGCATGAAACGAAAAACACAAAAACGCGTCAAAGATACCAAAAGATGGAAATAATCCGAGGAATCCATTTTAACCATTTGATTTCTTAAGTTGCAATTGTTTCAAAAATATTAATTAAAAACGATTTAAGACACAATTCGTCTGCATTGTTGTAACAATGAAGACCTATGGTAAGTTAGGTTGAAAATCGATTTTTGACGCCAATTTTTGTCATTGTTGTAACAATAACCTTCTCACAACAATGCGGACAAATAAAAGTTTGCGCCAAAAACCAGTTTTTTATGTATTTAATTAATATCTTTTTAACTAATTACGATATCTAAATAAAAATGGTCATAACTGCATTCTTCGATTATTCCCAATCTTATGGTACCTTTGGCAAGTTTCTGAGTGGCGCGGTTCGTGAGAAGGTAGACGGGCATAGATAGATAGATACGTACGAATTTTAATAGTGTAGATTACGTTAATTCCTACTACGGTCAAAAAAAATTATTTTAGCTTATTTTTATTAAATAGTTACAATTAAAATAAATATGTATGTACATATAACAGAACCTCAATTTTAAGTGAAAAATAGAAAGCGATTTTCCTTGCAATTTTCCATTTTTCTTTCTATATATAATGTTGGACTATTTTTTTGTTTGTTTTTTACTATTTAATCATTAATTAAGTTTACTGACTCAAATAATATAGCATAGTAGAAAAGAAATCACGTTCTCAGAAATTAGGCCATCCCAGGTGGAAATTGAATCCACGATCTTTGGATTAGAAGTCCAACGCGCTATCCATTGCCCTACAGCAGGGGTGCCCAACCCGTGGCCGGTGAGATTCTTTACAACTTTACAAAATTCAACTATTTTTTTTTTTTATTTATAGAGGTTGAAAAAAAGATTCGCAGTAACAGAAGCATCTGTAAAAAAGAAATACCATAACTGTTATTTTTTTATCACGCTGCTTCTGTTACTGCGAATCTTTTTTTCTTCCTCTCTAAATTGAAATTTATCAAACATAAATCATGCTCAAACTTAACGCACGAAAATCTGCAACATCAATTATGATACGCAAATACACATGCATTGAGATGGACTTGTAAAAACTAAGCGAAATAATTGAGAAACAGATGTCTAATTAAATAAATTAAACATTATTTGATCATTGCATAATTATACTATATAATCATTATATTATCTATGTCTGTATACCTAAAAAATAATGAAAACAATAATATATCAGTCTGTTTTAAATCTTCTCTCCAACAAATGTTTGTAATGGATCCAAATCTAATATAAAGATATGTTCTTATATTCTGCCCGCGGGATTGTAAAATTCTTACGAAGTGGCCCACGAGATCGTTTGGGTTGGTCACCCCTGCCGTACAGGAACACGACGAACACTTTTCCTTTATATATATACTGCTGTATTGTTATAATTGTTCGTTTCTATTTATTCATTTTTTAATTTAATTAATGAATTAATATTTGAAAAAAGTGTATTAACATCATGTGTCATCCACTACAATTTTAAAAGAATGGATGGATAGAAACTATTCTATTAACGATTGAAAATTTATGCAAGATATATATATATATATGTGTGTGTGTGTGTGTATAAATATATATATAGGGAAAGAATGAACTAATAGTAGAGAAATTAAAAGACTTGGCATCAATTGAGAAAAATAGACTCCTCTTGTGTGTTCCTGTATACTGTGGAGTTCCAGGTAGCGAGAAAGCTGACTTCTTGGCTAAAAAGGGTGCATTTATCATGCAAAAAATTCTGGTCCTGTGCCCTTCCATTCCATTATAAATTCGCTTAAAAGATCTATCAAAGCCCATGCTCAAGAAGACCTCTATAAAAGTGTTTCCCATTAGTCTTGGAAGAATGCAATCCTGGATTTGCGTAATGACCCAAGGCATAGAGCGGTTACTGGACAGCCGCCGGACATGATGGTCTGTAAAACCATCATTATGGATTCATAGTCGTTCTTTCCCCGATACGCACTCTGCGCAGCTTTGGAGTGGTTATGGACTCCGCATATCTTTTACACTGCCCTGCTCTGCGCAAGACTTTTTTCAACGAGCGTTACTGGGAGGCAAGAGATATATTGGATTAATGAACACTGTTTCGGCTTTATTTGTTATATTGTGTTTTCTCTTTTCTTTATACTTGTTCTCTGCTGTAATTGTTCATAATATGCCATTAGAATTTTTTAAAAACAAATATTAAAAATTTATATTCAAAAAATAACTTTGTTATAGTTTTGGAATGTGGAGCAAGACATGTGCCTAGGGCTTCAATGTGTGGTGGGTATGTGTGAGCTTATAATATTTATTTTAAATTCAGCAGTACTCCTTAAATATTCTTCTTGCATAATAGAAACAAAAAGTAATTCCAAATAGTCAATATTTTAATGTCACTAAGAAGCAAAATTTGAAACAAGAGTACTATTTGATATTCTCAAATACAAGAAAAGTACATGTAAAGGGTATTTATTTTTCTTCTACCTGGGTATTATGTTATCAAAACATTCAACTTAGTTCTTTAAAATCAGTTTTATTTGAAGTACTAAAGAAATAAAACTATTCTATTTTGTTCCAAAAATTTCTTGCAATAGTTCCGTCCGTTTTACCATTTTGGTTTTTAACTTAACTAAACATAAGATGACATTTCCGAAAGAAATGTTCAAAAAACATATACTTCGAAACTTGATAAAATGCTGGAAATGTCAAGTCCAGACTATCTAGAGTCATTACAATTTTTATCAATGGATGGACACATAAAGTATTGTGAAAGTGTTTAATTCTTTGGGTCATGATGAGAAAATATGGTAAGAAAAATGGATGACTGAATAATATTTTTGAAATAATTCTATTGAAAAACTTAAGCTTACAAGATATTGAGTTTTAACTGAATAACTTGGAAGCACCTTTTATTAATACGTTTAAGATTTGCATTCATAGCTACAAGTATTTTAATTGGTTTCACACAATGATCATGTCGAAATGAAAAGTTAAAGGATTTTTTTTTTTTCGTAAGAAGTTCTGCACCACAAAACAATAACTTTTTTTTCATTGTAATGGACTATGTTTATGTGACATTATAGTCACATGATATAAATGCAATCATATATTTCGAGCCAATCAGCTCATATGGTTCCCTGTTGCCTACTTTTTCTTTTTACACGAAGTTTATTTTAAAGAGTACATATTTATTTGCAATAATATAATTCACATAAGTATAAGCACATTATACTTAAGTAAACTGTGATTGACGAGTATACTCGATATGGAGATTTTGCAGGATTTTGTGTCATGACGAATATACACGTCATGCGTAAAAAACAGTGACAACTGAATATTTAAACTAAAATTTTTTTGAGAAAAACACAAGCTATTCTCAATGCTTAGCATATTTTTACTCAGACCGGAGTTAAACAAATAAACAAGTAATATAAAAAAAATTAAGTCAATTCCTTCTGAGATGAACAAAGAAAATTTTTATTTTAGCTACTTTTTATTAAATAGTTACAATTAATATAAATATGTATATACATATAACAGAATCACAACATTAAGTGGTAATTAATTTTTATTAATTATCGTTAAAGTATCGTGTATATAAAATTTCAGTTCAAATGAATGTCTTAACACGTGAGAAAAAAACCTTTTTAGTTTTGATATAAGTCGCCAAAAGGATCGCCAAAAAGGATGCCAACGTAGCTGTATTTGTAATTCTTTAAATAATTAGCTATAATCAATTAATTTTTATTAATTATAATTAAATTATTGTATTGTCATCCAAAATAATCATGTATGCAAAATTTCAGCTCAATTGAGTGCTTTAAAATGTATTTTATTAACGATTGAAAATTTCACGAAGATAAATAAAAATATATAGAGAGTATGAGCTAATAGTGTGTGTGAGTAGGAATTGAATAAAGATAAAGTTGAAAGATATAAGATGAACTTATGTGGCCCTGTATGCACCAAACAGTGTCTAAGCTCGCACAACGAATTTATTTGCATCTGATGATAATGTATTTAAAAGGGTCAGGTGCAAAAGTCGGCAATACATAGCGTAACGTACATTGCGTAATACATTGCGTTTTAACGGCAATGTACATAGCGATGAGTATTTGACAAATTACGTTGGGAATAATACTAGAATGGAAGTTGAAGGTGCACTTGGAATCTTCCATCGATCAAAGGCATTGCACAATTTACGATGTACACAATACTTGAACTATATGGGAACTCTAAAGCATGCAAAGCAGTTTTAGAATTTAAACTTTAAAGGAATGTCAACATCAAAAAATTAGAATGTGTTGGTCATGTTGAGAAAAGGATGGGGACACAACTTAGGGCATTAAAATTAAAAGGCAAACAGCTCGAGAACAAAAAAATTGCGTAATAGATTGACAGATGCAGAAATAGATAAATTGCAAAGATACTATGTTTCGGCTATTCAAAACAACTCAGTAAACTTATCAGCCATAAGGCAAGCTATTTGGGCTATATTTTTGATAAAATCTCCCCAGATTTGAATCTACGAAACGGTTTATGCCCCATGGGAGGTGACTCGTGGTGTAGATATATGTCCATGCTGAAAGGTTACACATATAAGCATAAACACAACTTACCTATTGCAATTAGGAATTGCATAAGAAAAGTATTTAGAGGTCTCTAGTCTTGAACTTTTATCTAGATGCTTGTTTGATAAAACTCAAAAATTTAGTGAAAGCGTAAATAGCATTTGGTCTATAATTCCAAAAACTGTATTTGTGAACTTTAAAAACTGGAGTACATGAAGCTATGTCTTCATAGAATCAATGCTTTATTACTAAATTAAAGGTTTTAGATGTATTAAACATTCAACAACCCCTGGATTTTACAAATGTCGAGCGTTGCAATAAGTAGATCATGCGTGTATTAAGAAAGCAGAATAGGCAGTTTTACAATGAACCAAAGAAGCTAGAATTAAAAACAAAGAATTAAAATGTAGACAAGAAAATGATCTTACTAGTGACACCAGCAATCCAAGTTATAGTTCTGGTATGTATTAGTTAATAGTAAGTTTTTACTTTAAATCACTATTTCTCAAAAGTGTAAATTTCAACACAAAAGGAACAGTTTTGAAAAAACTACTTATTTTGTAGCCTTGAAACTTTGCACATGTGTTAAAACTATACAAATAAATATTTTAATGAGAGATTTTGTCAAAAAAAGTTATTCAAAAAATATTTATGGATTAAAATGTACAAGAATTTTCAACGTTTTAAAAATTTTGACGTGTTACTCAACATATGAATTTTTTAAAAAAAAATTAATCAAAATTTTGACAAATGCTCCCATTAAAATAATAAAAACAATACAGTGAATGCACACAAAAACATTCATGACTGTACAACCTGCCAATTTTTTAAAAATGTTCCTTAAATTTGGTCATTTTTAACATTACGGAGATAGGGAAAATGCTGCGTGAAGATGCCCTTTTAAGATAAAACAAGTTTAACAATTACCAGTGACCGCATGGGATAGCCATGTACAAAATTATATACAAATATTAACGCTGAACTTGATAATGTGTACGGTTTATAATTAATCTCTTAACTGTCGATTAAAAGTTACGCGCGAATCGCTCCCCAATACTAACCATTTTCCACTTAGGCACACGCATGTGATGTATTGGGGGGTGGGGGGGTGGAGAAGAAAAGGAATATGTAAAAGCAAATAATCTGAAATAAGTAAATCCTTCGCAAGCATTTTCAAGGTCCTTTTATTGCATTCCAAAGTCTTTAGGATAATTCTATGGATAGCAGTACAAAGAAAAGATTGCATTTCACAAAGACGTATATACTCGTCCGGGGCAAATAAGGTTTTGGCTCATCAAGACGTTTATATTCACCGGAGGTACTTAGAGGTTAAAGTCATATTGTAGCTTCAGCAACAAAGTATAGTATTATTGAATTTTTATTTCATGGGGCGATGAAAATTATGATTGAATATTAGACGCAATTAGTGAAACTTTGAGAAGCACTGTTCTACAAAACTAAATTATTTTATAGCTCCTTACATAAAACCTACAGACTAAAATTTTCATCGGTAATAAAATTGGCAATTTTACAGAAAAAAAACCCATCTTTTTTATTCAATATTTTAACAGCGCAACTTACTCTGTGACTGACAAGTTTAATCGTATGACACACATAATTGCCCACTCAAACTGGAGTGCCATAGTTTGGTTAAAAACACATGTATAATGTAATTTGTTTTAAAGCTAAAAAAAAAAAAAAAACTTTCCGAGAGAACTTTAATATTTGAGATTTTTTACTCAATCATCAAATATGAAGTTTTATTTTAATTTTTCAAGTAATGTTAGTTTTTAATTCAATGAAGAACACGTGATTGTATCATGATTGATCATCCTGAGCTTTAAACTCTCAGATGTCATGGGATACAAAATTAAAAAAAAAAACAATTTTGTTTTGTTTTTACGTAATTTTGCACAAATATTTTAATTTGGATTACAACGTGCTTAAAAGTTTTAAAAATGTAAGGTACCATGGAAGATACTTTCCATTATCCTAATTTCCATAATTTTTTAAATATATTTCGATTACACCCTTTTTTCTAGAATTTTGCTTACTACTTTTTCATTCTATTTCCACAGAAACTTAAAAACTTAACTCAATGGCGCAACAGCCCATGGGGGTCAATGTCTACTGTGTCCATCTCAGAATACGTGAACGTGGGCCCTGAGGTGCATGAATAGATGTTCCAATCATGTAGTCAGTCTGGCGCAACCCCCTCCCCCTCTCAGTGAATAATTTCAAGATATTGCTTAAGTTATCCGACTACACATTCGGAAACGTGATTTTGCAAAAGCGTATACATGGATAATATTTATACTTAGTGGCATTTAGATTAGAAAATGTATAAAATTGTTTTAAGAATAGTATTACAATAAAAAATTATTTAAGTACAATATTTTGAGAAAAAATGAACATAGAATGATCAATTTTCAAAATATTCTCTTTTTGTGAAAAATGCTTCTATTATAATAATATTTTGCCTGTATATAGGTCAGACCTCTGGAGAAGTCTTTACTTTACATAAGCACACACACAAAATATTATTATTTTAGAAGCATTTTTAAAAAAAGGAGATTTTGATAAAAAGGTTGTTCTAAGTTACTTTTTTTGCCAAAATATTGTATTTAAATATTTTCTTTTTGTCAAAATGTCCTTAAAACAATTTTATACATGTAATCTAATCTAAGTGACACTAAACATCATGAAAATTATCTATTTACGCGCTTTCTTAAAATCACGGTTCCGAACGTAGTTGGATACCTTAAGTAAATTAGTGACAATACATTTTCAAGAGATGCATTTTTTATAACAAGGTTTATTCCTCTGCATATTTTATTTCCACTCACCTTAAATATGTACGTTATCAAATTGTCCTGAAATAAAAATTCTGGGAATATGTTTGCTTATTTATAATAAAATTCTATTCCATGGTTTAAAAAACAAATCTCATTGCTGCTTTAACGTTTACAGGATTTAATTTAAAAATAAAATTTGAGTTTGATATATGTTTTAATTGACGTTTCATTTCAGTCACAAAACGAATTTTTTTCAGATAATAAATATTTTTTTATATGACTTCTATCACATTTATTAAGAGATTTTCTTTAAAAAAAAATATTTTATAAATTATGAATATGTCTTTTTTTTTTATTTGATTTATTATTTTTGTTTGTTTAAGAATTTAATATACACCCACAAAATATGCACAAAAAAAAGAATCATGGAAAAACTAATATTGTGTTTTAGCTGCACGTAAATTTCAAGCTTTCAGTTTAATGCATGACTTTAAAAAAATTCTAAATGTTCTCATTCATCTTCCGAGGAAGAACAACAGAAAGAAGTTCGTAAAACATCAAGGGATATATTTGAAAGAAAATATTTTATGATGAATACATGGTATTATGCTCGTTTTTTATTTCTTATTTTATGAAAAAAAGTTTAAGATGTCTCTCTTTTTCAAAGGAAAAAAAGCTTACTTTTTCCCCAAGTGAAAAGCCAGGTAATGAGATTAAAAAGTAAGTTTATCTTGTTATATAAATGGATACGTGGTTAAGGGCTTGTATTCTTTTTGTAAAGAAAAAGCACGCATTATCTATTCTTCTTTAAAAGATTGCAAAAAAAAATATGCTTTGATTTATAACTTTTTTCCTTTTCTCTTTTGGATGGATATAATTATTTTAAGGAAATTAAAAAAAATGAATTCGTTTAGGCTCAAAAACTTATTTTTTTCCCACCGATCAGGGGCAAAACCTTAATAATTTACCTTTGTGAATACAGTTTTCAATCTGTAAAGTAACAAACTATTAATTTGTCTTGGAAATTACAGGTAGGGAAAATATGCATGGGAATTTAAAGAAAATATTTACTTTGAAAAAAGAAAATAAGAATACGGAATAAATTTAAAGTGCGCTATTAATATGCTTCACATATAAACATATTTTCTTTCTTGTAACTTAGTAGTATACGTAAATATATAAGAAAACGTGCTTAAATTATGTTTAAACAAGCAGGCTTATAGTTCCTAAGGCTAAGTATATGGTTGGTTATAAAACTATGTTTGCCCTACAGTCTTAGTTCTAAAGACTATTACACTGAGGCTAGCTCATTTTTAACCAACACTTTCTTATTATATTTATTATTATTACTTTGATTTATTAGAATTATGGGAATTCATTATATGTATGTGTCGCAGAATAAAGATGAAATTTTGAATTTCATCAAATCCCTAAGGGATATGATCAATTGACGGGAGATGTTAAAATCACATCTCTTCAATGTCATTAGCATTTTGCCAATGCAAATCCTGACTAGTTCATTTCATGTCTTTCACGGAAACAGTTTAGGGATTTGATAAAATCATTTACTTTCATCAGGCAGATGACCTAGAAGAGATATGTTATTTTAAAATCTCCCGTCAATTGATCATACCCGTTAGAGATCTGATGAAATTCCTGATTTCGTCATTTCCCTTCGACATATTTGTATATACGAGTAAAATAAATAATAAGAAACACTTTGTTTATTTTCACAAATTACACATGTGCACAGTGTTTATTTAATATTATGCTAAGTTTAATATATATATATATATATACATATTCAACTAAATTGAGCTTGCTAGAGTACATTTTACTTACATAAATACATATAGATGATTGTATTTAATAACAAAAACTGAAACAAAAAAATTCACAAGAACTTAATTTAATGTAATTCAAAATTTAGCAATACCAAAATATCTACCAGAATTAGTTATGTCTTATCTTTTTGATCAAGTCTTAAGAAGCTCCATCTTTATTTTAAAGGAAAAAGTAGTTTCCTTTCCCTCTGAGCTCTTTGCCATTGCATCCGTAAAAATGTTTTCTAAAATGGAAAAAAAAAATGTAAACCAAATTCATGATTTTTACTCACAAGGCGATGAACTGCCACGAAATTCCATTTCAAAACCAACTGATGAGAGATCAGTGTTTTTATGTGACGTTTGTAGAGGTGAAAGGTGGAAGTAACTTATATATAAAAAAGTTTACTCGTGTCACAAGCATTTTGTTCATTCCTGGGAAGGAAATCTTTTCTTTTTAAGCGGTTTTTGTTCCGTGTTAAGAGAAAAAAATGCATGAAAATACATAGTAGTTTGTCGGGACTATTGCATTATTTCCTGTAAACCAATATTTCGTCCTAAGCATTTTCGTGTTAAACGTATTTCACTGTACTCAGATTTTATATTTAATTTTTATTTTATTTATTAGTTAAATGATGAATATTTACAACGGAATATATATGAGTAAATTTAATAAATATTTATTATATGATTTAAATAAATTTATAAAACTGTTGCTATTCACAAAGTTAATTTTCACCTATTTAGTATTTTTAAATTTTTCCACATATATTTGCTCGTTAAAAGAATGACTCAATTTTCTGTTTAAAAATATAATTTAATTTTAAAACCCGTGTTGAGTTGTCCATTTTCTTATAATTCACATTTTTGATACTTTTACAATCATTATTTCATTACAATATAATTAAACCTCTCGCAGGAACAACATTTTTTTTTTTGCCGGTCTTAGAAACCTCCGTCTGACAGACAAGTAAACAAATTTTTTTTTCAATTTTATTACCTTAAGGACTGTTTAAAATGTCCTTATCGCTCATGAAATTGAGTAAAATTTTTAATATTAAAGCCTTTATGAGGCACACTATATTAATATACTTTTATCGCAAGAATTGTGACTAGTATTTTTATAAAAAAAAGTGATTAGAAGTTATTTATATTCATGTAAAAACAATTAAAAATAATAATACAAAAAATGAAAAAAATGTAGGAATATCCCTTCTGATAGACGGTGATAGATAAGAAAAATCACATATCGTGAGTTGAAAAAAATCTTCAAGTACCACCACGTGATCTTCTCACTGGGTAGTGTCGAACTGAAGATGTCAAGGCAACCCCCCTCAAAACTCACACCACGGCGTTGTCTACAGGCATCAAAGCAAATCATGCCCGTCTGAGAGACGGATGCTCCGGTCAGAGGGTTGAAAACAAAAAAAAATATCTTTAAACCACATGTAATTCCTACAACGAAAAAAAAAAATTTCACTTCATAGGTTGGACATTGAATATTCTTGTATGGATCTTTCTAGCTTGAAGGTGCAAGGTTATTTTTTAACAACCAATTAAAAAAAAGAAAAAATGAATCACTACAAATCAAAAGCATTTTTTAAAGTAACAGTAACAGCAATTTCAATAGTAGTATCGTTTCATTGATTATGGCCGAAAATGCTAGGAAAAGGTAAATGGAAAACTCTTTTCAAAATAGAGTTTATATATATATATTTTGAATTTTTAATGTTTATTTATGCAGAAATGTATATTTCGTAAGATTATTTTTAAATATTAAGAATACACAGTACCCCCTTTTCCAAAAATATTTTTTTGGAGACAGTAACGGTAAAAATCATTTGTTTTATTTTCATATTATTTTATTAAATTGATTTTGAAAATAAAGAAGTATTGCAAGTCATCATTTTACAATTTTAAAAAAAATAAGAATTTTTGAAGTTTTTAAAACTTTTAAAATATAGCCGATTCTTAAAACTTCTTAGTCGTTTCAAATCATTTACGCTTTATAGATTATTGCAAACAAAATTTAGTATGGATTTAAAAATGTGATTCCTGGTTGATTTTTAATAATTATTTTTTTCTAGCTAAACTTAGAAAAAACACGAAATTTTTTAAAATATTAACTTTAGAATTTAAAAAAAAAATAACCAGAGGTTTCAGATCTAAATCCATACTAATTCTTATACAACGTACGTCTTATAGTGTCTTCAAAAAATTTCAAGATTCTATCTTGAACAGAAAAAAGCCTTAGGGATTAGAAAACGCCTACATCTTCAAAATTAGAAGTCCGAGAAAGACGCAATTAAAGTTTGTAAAGGCATAGAATAAAATCCTCTATAATGGTAGTAAAACTCTAATTTTCTAATATGTTACTTTACAACTGATGTTCTATATCAAAACACTACACTTTAATTAATTATGAATAAAATAATTTTTTTTAATTCGATGTATGTTTCTGCATAATATTGATAGTATTTGTTACAACGGTTAACTATTCAGCATAATCTTAACAAAATATTTTCACAAAAGTTTTAAATCACAAAACATTTATGTACAATATAGTAATGATACTATAACTTAGACAAAAAATCACCAGGTTTGTACAAAAAAATTAATTTTTTTTTAGTTTTAAATTGGGGAAGTTTAGCAAGTTTTAAAGTCACCCTACAAGAACTTAAATACTATGATATAGTACTACAGTATATTTACTAAAATGTAGTTTGGCACATCATGGAAATATTCAGTTTACTCTGCAATACTTGTAGTCAGAGAACATTTGCATTCGGAAGTCTAATTGTAGTATCACCTGAGGGCTGGTTTTTCGATATATCATTTTCAGTAGTATTCCATCTCTTCCAAATATTGTTTCTCATAGCAACCTGAGAAAAATTTGGTCATGGCATTTTCACAACAGAAAAACATTAATGAAAAAGCTTCTAAGTTATATATAAACTATTTTTTTAAAAACAAAAATTGGCCTCGAAATAAATCTTACTTAACTAACCATGAGAACTCAAAATACGAGGGTGGTCTGAGAAGTTTCCGACCTAACAAAGATACAAAACATTTTTTCTGGAATTTTTTAAAAATTTTTCAACATAGTTTCTGTGTAACTCTGTCTCTCTGCAGAATAATTGTTCACGAAGGTGATTGCCTCTTCATTTGACGAAAATCGCTGTCCTCCGAGCGCAATTTTTAGATGAGAGAAAAAAAGAAGACGTTTGGGGTTAGATCTTGTGAGTAGGGTGGATGGTCAAACAGTTCAAACCGTAATTCCTGGATTATCTCCATGGCAATCGCTGAGGTGTAAGACGGTGTGTTGTCTTGCTGAAACAGGATTTTTTTCTGCAAATGTAGCCATTTTTGCGCAAGTTATGCCTTCAGCTTCTCAAGTAATGATGCGTAGTAAGCTGTAGTAATGGTTTTTCCTTTTTGAAGATAATAGATTAAAATAACTCCATGACTATCCCAAAAAACTGTCACCAT
>BMAV01019520.1:60559-85086 GCA_019973955.1 Trichonephila inaurata madagascariensis
TAAGTGAAGTATCCTAAGTTCATTAAATATTCAACTGTAAGTAACGCATTGCAATCCCTAAAATTCATTGATTGATAATACAAAATATTAAAATTTATTTCCACCTATTTTGCATATCGCCACCACCTTACCAATTCATTAATTTTCCTATGAAGAAAAATTAGTCTGAATAAAAATAAATTCCTCTGTAATAAATTACATTAAATAGGGGCGTTTCATTTTCCTAATTTTACTTTAAACCTCTCCATCAACGCTTCATTTCCTAAATCAGTTTTTGTAAATTGCTATATAATGACTCTCAAAATGACTTTCATCATCTAAATTTTTAAAGTCAAAACATATTTTTTTTCATTCATCCTTTTTTCACCAAGTTATTTTTTAAAGTTACGTGAAAGAGTTTTTTTTTAAGAGAAAATTCTGGTGGAAGCATATTTTATCACACATTAGCGATCTATCGGGAATCTGAGTCGTTACGCTAAATGATCAGTCATTTTCGATCTCTTCCATTCTAATAATTCTTTGCGACAGATTTAATTTTTATGAAGTTATTAAAGAATATAACAGTGAAGAAAGTTTTTCTTATATGAAAAAAAAATTACTAAGAATGTGTGGAAAGTAAAAAAAAAAAGATTAATAATCGACTTTACCCACTATATTTGATTGGTAATTTTCTTAATGGTAAAAAAAAGATTACTTTTTGTCGTTGATGAAAGTCCTGTATTCTGTACTTGATGGCAGGTACAATAAATCATTCATTTATCAGTTATTGAATTTAATGTCTCCCCAAAATTTCTACTTTAGTTTCGTGAAAAAAATATTAGTGAATATATTTAAATTGAAAAAGAAATTAAAAATTTGTTAAAGAAGCTGATTATTAAAAAATTACATGCTGATGAGAATAAAGTGACAATCATTTTGTTTTGATTTTACACCCTTTTATTTGAAAAAAATTATTTCTTTTTAACGATGAAATTATTCTATTCATTTTTCTAACACACCCCTAATTTTATAAATACGCTATGCACATGGCATTCATATAAAGACTACTAAAACATAAAATAATCTCAAATCCCTTTCAGACAACTTTTCAAACCAACTATAGTGAAATACGTTTAACACTAGAAAGTTCGGGATTTCAATTACCTTTAAGCGTCCACGGGTGTCATTTCGACGCCGCGTTATAAAATATTTAAAATAATTGTTTTAATAATTGCAGGACTACTGTTCAATAAATTTTAATTTTAAGAATTTCAATATTATTTCATGTAATTAACATATTTTATGACCCTTTATATATCATAAGAAGCTGACGTTGACATTATGTTTCGCGAAGCTTGTTGGACCACTGATTTGTGGCAAAACATTTCGAGTCGAAAATCTGCCAGGAATTTTACTATTATACAGTATCCATTATGTACCATCCCTAGTGATATATAGATCAGGATTTTTACTGGAATATTATCAATTATACTGCATTTTCTTCAGATTCTTAGCTATCACTTTTAATCAATTTTAGGTTTCTGCGGAATCTAAATTAGAGCAATATGGCTCACCATCTCTCGCAATAAATTAGCAATTTCATCAGGTCTTATAGACTCTGTGGTGTAACGCACAACCCCTCAAACCCTGCATTGCTGGGGGCCCAGGGACTCAAGGGGGACCAAAGCTTAACTGATATTAATTACGTATTTGGGCTTAGGGCCCAAAACTTGAGTTTTCCGGAGGGGTGCATCCTCCGTTACGCCACTGCTTAGACTTTTACGAGCCATCGTTTCAGGGTGTCTGCACTGCAAAAGGTGGGAAAATTGAATGCATTTATTTTTTTATGAACAGATAAGCAAATGCTATGTAACAAAACAGACACAACAGTTTTAGTATAATTAAATCATTTCTACTGTTAACCCAGTAACACTCCAATCAAGGTCAAATAAAAGGGCGATAGTACTTTGGGATGTTTGTTTATTAATATATTGAACTATTTTTTTTTTTTTTTGAACGCAGCATTTTATAATGAGAAATTTCCCGTGCGTCGAAATGACACCAACGGACGTTCTAGGTATATTAAGTTATAAAATCACTCCTAATATAAAACTAGAAGCTCAAAAATTTTTCTGTTTAATCACCAGGAAAAATGACTAAAAATCACGAAAAGTTTTCAAATGCCCTGCAAAAATGCAGGAACGAGAACAAATTGAACAGGCCCCGTTGTCGAATTGACACCGATGGACGTTTTAGTGTTAACGCGAAAACGCTTTATAGGAAATATCGATTCGCACGTAATAATATAATGGTCCCGATAAGCTATTATGTATTTTTTTATCTTAACAGGAAAAGATTTCTCTTCTGGGAATGAACACAATATGGAAAGCACCAATCGCAACGGCTGCATTAGAGTATGACGGGAAATGAAAGAGAAGTAATTTCCCATGTTTCGAAGAAATGAGGCTAACTTGTCTTTGAAATCTCTTTCAAATATCCTGTGATACGAGCCAATTTAGTTTATCTAAGCTACTTTTATCCACCATCCCTATAAACGCCACACAAAAACATCTCTCAACATTTGGCTTTCAAATTCGGTGACAAGTACATCGCAGTGCGAGTAAAAATTTGTGAGTTGGTTCACATTATTTTTCTTATTTTAGAAGATTCTTTTCTGTTGCAAACACAATGGCAAAATGCTCAGGAGGAAAGCAAAGTGCTATTTTGCTTAAAATGAAGATGGAGCTTCTTAAGGAAGTTGATGAAAAATAGAAGACGAAAACGAAAATCTGTAAATACTTTGGTATTTCTAACTCAACTTTTTCAACAACTATTTAAAAAAAATGAGAGCAAATTACGTAAATGTTTGAGCAGTTTTTATAAAAACAGGCATGAATTTCGTTCCTTATTAAAAACTTCAGTTAGTTTTTTGCTTTTATTTTTGTTGTTGTTACAAAGTCTATTATTAACGGGGGGCTGTTTTTTAGGTTTCTTAACCCATCATCACTCGCGTAAAAAAAAAACGACCGAAAGTTCTCGCGCAGGGTATCTAAAACCCAAGTGTGTTAACATCCTGTTTTTACCGCAATATTTGTATACAAAATTTAAAAAGGAAAAAGTAGGAAATACAATATGTTTTTAACATTTTTCACACGCAAATTTAGTTTTTCTGTTCTTTTGATAAGGGCATTTAGTATATTGTTTATACACTCTTTTAATCTCATCGTGTGTGAGTGTAATGTTTTCACTGGATCTTAATTTTTTAATCCCTATTATTTTTAAACTAAACATATAAGAATATACTTCTTCATTCTTTAAATTCAAATATTTTGGAATGTCTTTTTAATTTTCTCTTATTGTTCCAGCAAAGTATTTTTTTTTTCAAAATTACATCTGTAAGTGGATAAGATGTGTACCAGTTGTCTTCTTTAAAATTACGTTCTTCCCCAATGTTTTTGTGTCTCTACATATAAAATATTTTTTTTCAACAGGGTCTTCCTCTTCTAAATCTGGATCGATTTCAATGGAGGAATCATACTTGCTATTATACTCTTTATCATTTGATTATAACTCAACATAAACGCAACGAGAATTTCTTCCTTTGAAAATACTGTTGAACTATATCTATTAAATACCGCATCCGTTAAATTACTTAAATGTCACATTTCTTCATCATAACTACAATAATACGCCATAGCATAAGGCAGATTTAAAACGAGCTCATGCATTCAGAACTGTAACGGCGATTCATGAGCAGAATATGGCATACTCGAAGAGGCGGTATCCAAAAATATATTTTTAGAATTCACCTGCAAGCTAAGGTTCCTCAAAGGATATGACATTAAAGTCAGCTACACGAGAAACTATCTATTTTCCAAAAAAGGGCTTAGAAGGAGCGTTGAAAAAAAGTTAGATGCTGGGTATGATATACCCTGCGCGAGAAGCAACGAGTTAAGTTGCTTATAACATCTTAAGGTATTCGACTACGTTCGGAACAGTGATTTTGCAAAAGCGAATAAATGGATAATTTTCATGATATTTAGTGTCACTTAGATTAAAATACATGTATACAATTGTTTTAAGGACATTTTGACAAAAAAATTATTTAAATACAATATTTTGGCAAAAAACTAACTTAGAATAATTTTTTTTCAAAATGTTCTCCTTTTGTGAAAAATACTTCTATTATAATAATATTTTGTCTGCATGTAGCTCAGACTTCTCTACAGAAGCTCAACTAGAATTTTTGAATTATATTGTTCAGAAGTGGGTTTATCCTTATTTTACGACAACAGAGGGGAATAATTTTGAGAAAAAAACGCCGATAATTATTTCAATTGGGTGTAACTCTGAAAATAATGTAAATTTTTCAAAAATCATAGTTGAGCCTCTGTAAAGTGGTCTGAACTATATACAGGCAAAATATTATTATCATAGAAGCCTTTTTCCTAAAAGGAGAACATTTTGAAAAAAGATTATTCCAAGTTCATTTTTTGCCAAAATATTGTATTTAAATAATTTCTTTTTGTCAAAATGTATTTAAAACAATTTTATACATATAGTCTAATTTAAGTGACACTAAATATCATGAAAATTATCCATTTATGCGCTTTTTTATAATCACGGTTCCGAACGTAGTCGGCTACCTTAAAATACCACTGTACAAAACTTAAGACCACATTAAAATTTTAATGCACATTCTAAGTCAGGGTCAAAAGTATTAAAATTGTGTTCCATTCTTGTAGCAAATTTCTAACTTTTGGGAATTGAATAAGCTGTTAATAGCTAAACTTCATCTTCGAATACGTCATTATCGACTTCCTTATGATAATCGAATATAAACCATAAGATACGGTATATAAACCTTAATAAATTTGATCAAATTATCCTCATCCAAAGGGAAGAAATACCCCAACAATTTTAGAATTCATGCTAGAACAAAAAATTCGTGTAAAATAAAAGAAAAACAAATCGCTAAATTCGTGTACCGTTTTATTTCAAAATCGTGTAAAAAAGACCATGTAAAAAAGAGTTGGGTGTATTTAATTCTGCTTTCCTTAGATTTCTTCCCCCAAAGTGAATCATTTTTAACACCCTTTTAAAAGCCTCATTTGTATGTAATGGAATCTTTGAACTCAATTTTTACCCACTTTAAAAGGTCAAATTAATTCTAAATTTAGCTCACCTGTCCAGGTTTGATGACTATACAGTAGTTTAATAGTTTTGTTTCATTGTCCTGATCAGTGATCAGGATCATCAGGATTAACGACTTCGCATTTTCAGATACCATCCCACATCTAGCGACTAATTTTAGATCCCATTTCCAGATTTGGTGGCTAATTCTAGATGTAGCGACTAAAAGATTAAGTTACAGCTGAGTTCGATTAACTATAAAAAGGTGTTTCTTGTAGTTTTTTTAAACTATAATTTATTGCTATAAAATAACTGTGTAAAGTGTTTGAGTTTTCTCCTTAACATTCCTTGATTATTGAAAGTTAATCAAGGTCAGGGTTCTATTTCTTAGGGAAATGGAATTTAGAAAAAAATAAAGTTTCGTATCTTAAAGAATTTAGTTTTAGCAGAATATCTGGCTCTCAAATCAAAAGCTAGTTATTTGGCATCAACATTTGTGATGGCTTCAGTAACCAAATGACCAAAACATCGACATAATAGCTACCATCGTTTCAATAGGGCCATTGTTTCGAGAGCTGGTAGACCCATTATGTAGATAGATTTATGCACGGAAGATCAAAATCCTCACTTTGGCTAGGTGTGGAAATATTGACCTCGGCATTTGGCGACAATTCAAAATTGCGAAGTTCATCACCTGTAGCTCTCACATTGGTTAAGAAATCGCTATTAGCGAAAAATTTATACCTTAGTGAAATTTAGGCGCACATTATGAAAAGAAGAAACACATTTTATCATTAAATGCTGATATTTATATTAAACAGAAATACTGAAAACTAAACCAGCAAAATATTAAAAACAAATTATATAGTAATTTCTCTTATTATTATACAGCATTTGCAAATATCTGGTGATATTTGTATTATTAAAATAAAAATAAAATGCATATATTTAAAAATACCCGAAGTAAATTTCTTTTATGAATTATATGTAAATGTGTTGAAGTAAATCTTATGTATAGTAAAAAATTTTATGAAGGAGATTAAAATGACAAGCAGAAAACAAAGAGTAATGTGCTCATATTTTTTTTAATGAAAAATACATTGTAATTATTGGTTTTCATATTTTTAATTTTTTCGTGTATAGTAATTATTTTTATTACAACATCTAACAAGTGTGTAAGATGTATCACAAGATATGTACGTTCGTCTTTACGCACTATATGAAATAAATCCTAACACTTGCAAATGCTTTAAATTTCGAAGATGATAGTAAATGCAATAATATAAATCAACAAAGAACTACTTTTGTAATGTATGATGCAAAAGTATTTCTTTCACTTTGAAAGAAATACTTTTTATCAGAAACTGAATTTATAATACTTCTTTCAAATGTATACAGATATAGAAACGATGAATATATCAATCTATAATAAAAGCATTTTTTAGTAAAACATTCTGAAATATATACGATGTTAGGAAATTTTTGTCAGCGTAGCTGAACTTAAGTCATTTCTTTAAGTGGCAATGGTAATAATTCATCTGTTAAAAACATAAAAAATGATTTATTATCTTATAGAATATTACTGTTCTTTTCTCCTTTTTTTAAGTAAACTGTATAAATAAGTGATTTTTGAAACTAATCCTGGAAGTAAGTTATTGAAAAAAGTATTCACTCTGGCACCGCACAATTTATTATTACTCAGGAACAAAGTGAAAAAAAAATTTAAACTGTTGAGTTAAATTATATCTTTCATGATTTTTTATTTCAGTTTTTGGGAAAAATTGGTTTTTATAAAATACAAAAAGATAAGAATGTTTTCGTATTATAAGAAGTTTTTTTTTTTTTTGTGAAAATCCATATAGTTTAAATAAAATTTACAAAACTATGTAAGTACTTTAATTTGATTATGATTTTTTTTAGTTTAAAAAACCGAAGTGAAAGGAAATGTGATCTTAAATATTTTCAGACATGTTCAAATTGATATTGATTGAGAAAAAATTGTAAATTATTTAGACTCTGTTTAATAATCCTAAAATGCTGTCCAACTACTTTATAAACTATCATTCATATATACCAATGGCTTCTTTTTAGCATAGAGCAGGTATCTTGTACCTGGCTTCCACGGAACCGTATGATTCCTTTGAACTTTGACAAAGCTTTCAAAAGTTATCACTACTTATTTAAGTAATGCGGCAAAATTTTAGTAAAATTTAATTTTTTTGTAAAATATTGAATTTTTAAAGGCAGCCTGCATGTAAAAATAAATATAAATAAATATTTTAGGCATAAAATAAAACTTAAATTTCGTAAAGTCACGTGCTTTAAGCCTGAATGAATAAATTAGAAGCTTGCCAATGAAGGAGAAGGACATATCAGCTTTTGAATACTAGTTTGAAAATTCGAAGAATATTCAGAGGTTTCACTCACAGTTGTAGATATTTTAATGCCATTCTGAATAATTTATTTAAGTGAAAAGTATTTCTCAACGTATAAGGTAACGAAAATAAAATACATAAATAAATTAACGCAGGAAATAAAATGAAATTCCTGATAGCTTAAACATACCAATACTTCGACATTTTGTATTGTTTGTATTAAAAAATGCAAACGTGTCTCCTAGTTATAAAGTATGATGTAATGGTAGATGACATCTGTAGCACGAACTAATGATTAAACTACATTAATATTATGCTATTAATTTTTTGTTATAAAAAGGTACAACATTGGCGTACATCCAAAGTAACTATACCATAGAGGTTGGCAGCCTTTTAGCTGTGGCGTGCCAAAACCAATCTTCCAATATGGTTCAGCGTGTCACACAGTGCCCATATTTGAAATATTACGATTCTCGCGATAATGCAAACAGAGTTAGGGAATAGAGGTCAATAATATAGGTCAGGGGGGAAGAACCTTTATGGATCAACGTGCCATTTTTTCTAAAAAAGTGTTTAATGAGGTACAGACGTGCCGCCAAATAATTTTGGCTTGTGATTTTTGGGAAAATAATAAAACTAATTAGTAAGAACACACACACACACAAAACTCTTTATTTACTACGAAAAAATTCCTTTTGCATTGTATAATTGTAAATGTTTTAATTGTGCGTGTAATTCAAATTAAAGTAACATTAGTGTGACTTCTGTTGTTGCAGATTGTGTGTATGTAAATTAACTTATGTTAGGATGACAAATAACTTATATTAGGATTGTAAGATATTGCTTTTAGTAGAATGCATGCTCAATATGAGTCATCTGCCAATCGGTTTTTAAGCAATTGATTATTTTTGATGTGGCTCACTTTTTTGACAGGTGGAATTGCGATGTGTTTCGAAATGCCGTTTTACAGTCGATGTTCTGCATACCTCTATTCCAGCATATAAAACACACACACCTTTTTGTCGCCTTTAATAATAATGCCATACTTCTAGATACACCAAATTTGAAATTCTCTGTTACATTTACTATTTTGCCCTTTTTATATTTTTTTCGCTGAACTAGCCATGTTAAATAACACTTAAAAATCATAAATATAATACAAATAAACTTTAAAACACAGTTGTGTCACTGAAATTGACTATGATATTCTTAGACAAGCTTTGCAACTGTAGTCCACGACATAACTAAGGCAAGACAATAACAAACGAGTGTGTCCCCACCGCCCCATGACCGATTACTCGCATTTATTCGTAATACTTCATAGTGAACATAATTTGCATTTTATTTCAAAATAACAATTTTGATCGCTGGTGAGCCCAAAATATTGTGTCGCGTGCCAATGGTTCGCCATTCCTGACATAGGTGTTTACTGTTTTATTTTTTAATAATTTTACATCATTTAAAGTTGTTTGTTAGCGAGAAACAAACAACATGAAATACTTTTCCTTCAACATAAATACAAAAAAAATTAATTGCACATATATTATGTATTTTTTAAAAAAATTATTAAAATAAGAAATACACAGCATAAAATATAAACATTCCCCATCAATATTGTTAAATAAAAAATAAATGTTTTTTTTTATTGTGAACGTTCTATTTTCATGTTGTGATATTAGTGGTATAATGTGTGACTTTCAATTAATTTATCACAATTCTGAACGTTCAGTTGTTAAGCAGCTTCAATGTGAATTTAAAATACCTTTCATGTTAGGAAAGATTTATTCACACGTAGAACCAAAAGCGGAAATCAGAGTTCATACAATTTTCTCTCTTCAAACAATTAAATTTCCTTAGCAATGATATTCCGTAGTTTACAAAATAGATCTAGGTTTATCTTTAGATTTATTTTACAGATTTTTTTCGTAATTCCGTAAACGTCCATAATTCTGAAGATGTTTGTCAAATATCAACTTCCATCCACTCAAAAGTTAACAAATTTGTAGATTGTAACGCGTGCTAAATGTGCCATATCACTGCTATAGCATATTGATCAAAATTAAATGCTTTTTTAGATATATTTTTCTAAGACTTAGGTAGGGTCCACCAGAAACGCTTTATAGTTTCAAGTATTCCAAGAATCTATGAAGTGTTAAGACCACTGGCATAAAGAAAAGCAATTCCACTAAGAATGAACTTTGGTAGCAAATAACATTAATTAATTTTCCTCTTGGAAGTGAATGGAAGTTTTTGTTTTATAATAGTTAAAATTATCTAATAAATAATAATTTATAGCGAAAGAAAGAGACAGCGATGGTACAGTTAAAACAAAATAAGAAATTTCCTAAATGAAAAGTAAAAATAATTTAATAAAGATTAACAATGTATTACTTACTTTTAACATCCAAATTGCTTTATGTTGTAAGTCATATTTTAGGGATATGTATTTTTTAGGTGATCCAACAATTTTCCAAACAAGAATGAAAATCAATAAGTTTTTTCATCAAATTTTCAATAAATAGTTATTAAACGTTTAATACTAAATCTAGTGAAAACTCGTTCAAAACATTGTTACGCTGATCGGGGTTTTACGCAAATCAGTCGCAAAGAACAACGCAGTTCTTTAAGAGCGATGAGAATTTATTGTCGGCAAAACAATCCTTTAAATTCAGGCTTCAGCCAGATTAAATTTATTCGCAGAATAAATCCCAGAAAGTCTTCAAATTTTCAACAACACTCAGACACAATTATAAAAGTTTGAAATACACGCATGTAAAAGATTATTCACAATCACCGCTCGTCGTATTCAACAGCTGAGCTAATTGGTAATCACGATCGAGGGAAGTCTACTAATCGCTGTCCAAACAATACTAATTAATCGCTGGTGAAAACAAGACTAACTGACTTTCGGCGAGCATCTCTTTATGTATAGGACTCGCGGATCATTCGAGAAAGTTTCGCTTGCGTTATAGAGGTCCTGAAATTAGTGTATTTCTCCACTTATTTCTAGAAGAACCCATAGGGTTCGGCACTCGACAAAATTGGTAGCCAGCATGATCGCCAAGTTGCCAAAGTCACCAATGGTCACCAAAAATGATGCCAACTTGGCTTTAGGTCCAAGATTTCGCCATTGAATCGTCATTATAACTTAAGGGACGGCGTTTCTTGCGAATATTAATTTTAACACAAAATTAATATAAAATAGAGTAATATAAATGGATTACACATCCATACACAGATTATATATATTTACACTACTTTATACAAAATTCTTAACTACATATGTATTAAACGTTGCTTAAAATAAATCATATATTCTGAAACAAGCTTGCAAGTTAAAAAGAGCAAGCTTCCATAACCACCACATTTACTAAAACATAAAAAGAGAACATACCGAGAAAGAGATACTTAAATGTCACAAAATTGTGTATTCGGATACCTTACGATGGGATATATATGTACATGACACATATTGAACGCAATGATTTACTAACTGGACTTTCAGTGCCTTGAAATGGAGCACCCTGATGCTATATAACATAAAGGACATTCTAATGCCTCAAAGCATAACTTCCTTGGGAATTAGGTTCTGTCGAACCGAGTTTCCACTTAATCCTGGAGCGGTCACGTGGGGCACAGAATCCCCCCATGCTTATGAAGTCTTTAATTCTGGGGAAACTGTTTACTTGTTATCAATGAGCTTGTAAATATTCTCCTATATGACAGTCTTCATGGAAACTAAAATGTATTTATCACATATCTCCCTCTTTTTTCTGAGTGACAAATGTTTATTTATAATCTTACGGTACTCTCGGGATGACTAAGATCCCCTTGCGACTATTTTTGTTCCAAAATATTTTCTGTGAACAGGATGCATTTCCCCCCTGTGTACGACTTATTGGTTTTTATTGCTGTGTGTTATGACTCATTATAGTTTATAAATGTAAATGCACAGAATATTAAAAAGAAAAGAAATGGGTCTCTGCGATCTCTATCGAAGGAAGCTGAAACTGATCAAGCAAGGGAAGAATCTGATAAATAATGGATATTAATCATTACAGATAAAGTAAATTTGAGAACAGTGATGAAAATAAAACATTTGAGCCGAAAGGAATATTTTCAAATGCTACCTAAAGAGCTCCATCAAAAAAGATATAAAGCCTCAAGTGTACAACAAGACAAACTGTATCCTATCAAAAAGACACAAGCAAGAGAAAGCTCAACATGCTATTTGTCGATATTTAAAGAACAATAAAACTACCACAACTTGAACAAAATATAATATTGTTCCCTATAAATATCATTCCTGTAATTTTAGCGAAAAGTGTTGATGAATTGTGCCCTTATTAAAGTCATGCACATTTGAAACACTTTAGTTCAGTTTGATAAGATTTTTTCTCAAAATATGAAAGAAAAATTGAAAAGTTATTAAAAGTAGGTAAGTGCACTTTTTCTTCTCTCGAATTACGATTTTTATCTTGTATGATAAATACAATTATAAGAAAAATGGTTGGGATGACTTCCTCAACTCGTGCGACCACTTACTTTAGTACTGAGTGCGCTCCTTCTCTCAGGTTACGGTATCCGACTACGTTCGGAACCGTTATTTTGCAAAAGCGTATAAATGGATAATATTTATGATATGTAGTGTCATTAAGATTAAAAAATGTATGTAAAATTGTTTCAAAAATAGTATTAAAAAAATTATTTAAGTAGAATATTTTGACAAAAAATGAACGTAGAATGACCCATTTTCAAAATGCCCTCCTTTTGTGAAAAATGCTTCTATTATAATAATATTTTGCCTGTATATATCCCAGACCTCTGTACAGAGGCTTAACTAGAATTTTTGAAATATATAATTTAGAAGTAGGTTTATCAATGTTTACCGACAACAGAGAAGAGCAATTTTAAAAAAAAAACAAAGCCGATAATTATTTCAATTGGTTGTAACTCTCAAAATAATGGGAATTTTTCAAAATTCATGGTTGAGCCTCTGTACAGAGATCTAAGTTATATACAGGCCAAATATTACTATAATAGAAGCATTTCAAAAGGAGAACATTTTTGAAAAAAAGGTCATTCTAAGTTAATTTTTTGCCGAAATAGTGTATTTAAATATTTTTTTTTGCCAAAATGTCCTTAAAACAATTTTATACATGTATTCTAATTTAAATGACACTAAATATCATGAAAATTATCCATTTATGCGTTTTTTTTAAATCACGGTTTCCAACGTAGTCGGATACCTTAAGAAACACAAAATGCTATTTTAGTAGATATGTCTGTCATGGATGCTTCCTTTTTTATTTTACAAGTTGCTCCAACATATTTCAGTTTTTAGATACACCGAATGAAGCCCGATTGCAACACCAATCGAGAGTATACAAGATGCCCGAAAAGCATGGCTACACTTTAAAATTTTAATAAAAAATAACAAAGTATTGTTACGAATTTTCTGTAAATAGTGTAGATAATTTGTATTTGGATGTATAATGCATTTATATTACTATATGTTATATTTATTTTATGTTAAAATTGTAATATTCTCAAGCAATGCAATACGCTGTAGTGGCGATTGAATGAGAACTTGGCGATAAAGCCAAGTTGTCATCAGCTTTGATAACCGAGTTGGCGAAAATTTTGGCGATATTGGCGACTATGTTGGCGAGTTTGGGACCCTCTGGATTCTTCTACAAACTTTTAAGAGACCTACTAATTTCACACTCTATGACGCAAGTGGATTTTTTTTTTCCTCCGACCATTTAAACAGAGATGCTCGATGAAACGAGAGTCAAACTTGATTCAACCAGCGATTAGTGAACTTGTTTTGACCGTGATTACCGATTACCTCGGCTGTACTTGTGAATAATCTTTTACATACGTGTATTTTAGACATTGGTAACTGTGCCTAAGTGCTGCTGAAGGTGTGAACACTTCCTGAGATTTACTCTGAGAATATTGCGGCTGAATCCTGTTTTTCAAGGATTGGAATTTTAACAATAAATTCGCAACGCTCTTAAAGAACTGTTATTTTTCTTTGTGACTGTTTTGCATAAAATCCTCGAACCCGGATCTACGCAACAATATTTTGCTACAGGTTTTTTATGTTTCATAAAGAAAATACCATTTTTTTTACAATGTTATGTTGCACGATTTCAACAGGCGTACCAGTATTTGCGCGCTACACAATGCATCTATTCGAGTACCCTCATCTAATCTTTTGCTAGATCTTTTACGCCATTTAAAAATTGAGGATTTTGAAGGTGGACTTCATTTAAAATGAATCCGAATTTTAATTTGTCCATGTGTTGCGGATTTAATTTCGAAAGATCATGCTACAACTTGCGCGCTTATTTTGCCGTGAAACCAATTTGAAACAAATATGTTGCAAAGCGTGGACGTTGCACCATCTTGCTTGCATTTCATTAAACAGAAACTTGTATGCTTTTTCATAAAACATCAAGAAACGTAAGTGAGAATCTTCGCTTGTTTTTCATTCATTTTTGAAAGTGTATCTATCTTTTTGGACACACTATATTATTAATTCTAAAACTTGACAAATATTTGTAAATTTCTTTTTAATATTTCTAGGCAACATTCATTGAATACTAGAAAAGTTCCAATAACTTACTTAAAAGCTTTTCTAAAATTTCTAAATAACAATAGTAATTCATGTAAATTATTAAATTACACTATTCATGTAAATTATTAAAACACATTATTCATGTAAATTATTACATTACAATATTCATGTAAATTATTAAATCACATTATTCATGTAAATTATTAAATCACATTATTCATGTAAATTATTACACATTACAATATTCATGTAAATTATTACACATTACAATATTCATGTAAATTATTAAATCACATTATTCATGTAAATTATTACATTACAATATTTATGTAAATTATTAAATTACCATTTTCGTGTAAATTATAACACATATATTTCCCTCTATCTAGATATAAGTTAGATTAGAGATATAAGATACAGATATAGATATAAGATACATTCCCATCAAAGTCACTATTCATCTCGGAATGGAAATGATTCTGATTAATTCACATTAAGGGGAAAGTATCTTGCTTACAAATCCCTAAAGAATTCGTAGCATCTCAGGGGATTAGATTTTTCCCTTTGATGACAACTTTTCACTTAGATCCTAATTAACCAATTGTTCTCTTTAATCTTGCCCATCCTCAAATGGCAGATTGGCTAATTTTAGCTGCGTTAAAATGCATATTTCTCTTATAATGTCCTTTAATCGAAGACCTTTTGTCGTATTTATTGTCTCTGGAATAAATCTTATTGAAGACTTTGGACTGGAAATTCTTTGATGATTCATTGCTTCGACTAACTTAAAATGATTGATGAGAACTCTCAAGATTCATTCTGCGTTTAAAATCTTTTGATTTAGCAAATAGGATAAGGAACATATTTATAGAATAATATATAAATGAAGGGTACAAATTAGTGGAATATAATAAAGGAAAAATGTATTAGACTAAGTGGAATTAATCGACTAAAATATTTACTGAGATAAGATACTAAATGAATGGCTCTTGTATACTTGATTTCAGATGGAAATAACGAGATAAGCTATTGCTTATTGCTCTTTCAATCTTTGTGACTAAATTTTCAATCATTATTTTCCTCCCTCCCCCTCCATACATTAAAAATATAATGAACGCAATAATGATATTTGAGTATAGAGCTAAAATACAACCTTGATTGTTAAGCGTAAAACTATCTAGATAAGTATTACATTTTGTATATCTTACTTTTAAGTAATAGATAATTCAACTAAATTAGTTTAAACCAGGGATGTCAAACGCGTGGCCTGCAGGCCACATGTGGCCCATAACGAACATTTTAGCAGCTCATCCAATATTATATCGACACACAATAGTATTAAAAAAATGTGTGGGTGTATCAGTGTGAATACGCGGTAGAAGTTAACTTCTTTGGCTTATATGTATTGAATTGTATAATTAAGTTTTATTTTAAAGTATTTTTTATTAACAAATTTATCATTATCATTATTATTTCAAACTGTATTTTAAAAAATAATTAGAATGGAGAGAGTATAAGTACAAACAAATTTTTCATTTTCAATACATAATACTAAAAAAAAAATTATTGTATACATTTATAGAAAAGTACATTATTATTCGTCTATTTCCATTATGCTTATGGGTGTTTCAGTACATACTTTTGTTATCAAAGAATTATGGTAACTAAAATAAGAAAATGTAGGTTTTGCACACAATATCATTTAAGAATCTCGAAAACACTGCAGCAATCGTAGTATTTGATTTTGACTTTTATATTATTCTGTTGTTTTGTAGAGATAAGGCGGAATTGTATTCTTGCGTCTTAATTTTTCCCCTATTTGAGGTAAACCTGGAAACTCAAGCTATATTGTCTTAACTAATCTTTCATCATTTGTTTCTACAGGAATTAGCTTTCAATCTGCACCATTTGCCAATCCATCAGTCACATCAATATTTGAGGTAATCATGTAATACATATTATTCACATAAACAGTTTGATAAGGCAATCAACTTGTATTAATTAATGACATATGTAATTTTTGACGAACGCAAATTTCTTGTTCTTTTCAAGTACAACCAATATGTACATCTTTTGCAGTTGAAGTTATTCTCTCCGCATATACATTCAATATATTTTATTAGTATACTCATTGACGGAATTGTTAGTGTTGAATGATCGTATACCTTGAGGGACGCCTTGCTTCAGCTTAGTCCACAATACAAAAACGAGACTCAATCAGAGTTATTTGCATTTCATTAAGTTGTTCAACCTTTCCAATTTTTGTAAGTATAGCAGAAAATTATTGATAAGCTTGACGCAGGACTTCGTTTAGATTTCGCCATAAAATTTGTCCACCAATGATCTATTTCGGTTGCTTATAGATGGGTGTAGAACGAACTGGTGGTAATTGACGTAAATTTCCTATTAAAATAATATCTAATCCACCAAAATTTGACTGAAAATTTCCAGTTATTTATTTTGATCTGGAATCAACCTTCAATGATAATTGAGGCTGATCAATGATTATGACTTTTACGTATTTGAAAAGAGTTCTGTATTATTGAGCAGTTTCAGAATGTAACGAAAGTAACTTTGATAAAGAAATTTTTCAATCTGTATGAACAGCCGTTTCTGAAATAGTTATTGCTACTTTACCAGTTGAATCACAAGTTATATATGCATGTTCGTATCCCTCATAGTTCGTATAGCGATTATAAGTTTAAGTTAAAAATTAAACGCCGAACGTTTTATCGCATCTGGCAGGGCTGGTAAAAAATATTTTAAATGGAGTTCGATTTGAAGATAAAAGATGCGAAATAACATGAAGTAAAAGTCGGCTTTGTTTTTCATTTGCCATTCTCATTAAATGATAGAAATATTCATTGGACATTAAATTATCTCTCTCTCTCTCTCTTTTGCAATAGGTCCTAGTTTATGTAAGGTTGCTCAGTAGAAGCCATAATTGAAATAAAAATAAATTTTTCATCCCCATTTTATTCCTCGCCAAATTCGGTGATTTTCATTTGTTATAGTCTCCAATTTTTCTAATGTAACCCCTGAGAAACTGTAAAGTGGACGTGATAAAGCACATGTTGATTTTCAATTTGACGCGAAACTGGTTTTCGTCGCCAAAACCTTGGCTTTTCGTAAAATCGAGTTTTTTATTAGTCTTTAATTTTTTGAAGGCTTAATTTTTAAGTTAATGGTTTACAATTTCACGCATCGATTGCAAACAACAGTAATTTTGAAACAAAACATGTAAGAATAATACGTTAGCAAAAATCCTCGTAAAAAAAGCTAATAGCTAATTTTTTAAACCCGTAAGTTTTAAGCAAATTTTCAATCTTAGTACAGATTACGAATAATATTGTTTTACACACAGAAAAAACGTTTCGTGTGATTATTTTTATAAATAAAGAAGTTATTAAATATTTAATTGAAATTTTGTGTATTTTTTGAAAATCGTAAAAAAAAAATGGTTGTGGCATTTTATTTTTTTAAATTACTGATTATAAAAGAAAAAAGCATGACTTTTTTTAGGATAGAATATCAATTCATTAACGCGAAAGGAAATTGAAAGGGAACTTGTGACATCTCTCGCGTTCTTCTTCTAACATAACCTCCATGTTCTTTGACGGCCACGATTAATGGCAAAACTTTTCCAACCCAAATCCAAGAAGTGAAACGAAGCATAAATGCAAATAAGATAAACTTTAAAAGGATAGAAAGTTTAGTGAGCAATGATGGCAATTTAGAGAAAGTTCTGTTTGGAAAAGGTAGAAGCGTAATTTGACGGCCTACCAAAGAATCACGGATATCTAGCCATTACTACAAGGTGCATACTATTGCACGCGAGCCCAACAGCCTATCTGAAAGTGATTGAACCGTTGAGTATTCAACCAAGGTAGGAAGATTATATTCTGAACGCTAGTATATTATTGAGACGAGATTAGGCAGATATAATATATTTATATTGATAAGTGATCTAATTGTGCGATCTGAGTTAGTTAAGACTACGTGTTGTGGTTTATTCTCACTTAATATAAGTTTGTGTTCGGTATCTAAGTAATTTAAGTTAAATTCTTAATAAAAGTCATATTAAGAATTATAGAATAGCTCATCATTCCGAGAATCCCACACTTACGCGGAAACCCCACGACATGTCTATCGGACGACGGCCATGTCGCAAACTATTTAGAAATCATTTTTATAAAAACGTGTCAATTTTGTGTCCGTTTAGGAAAAATCGTAAAAAAAAGAAAATTGAATATATATGTATATATATACCATATCGTGGCGAAACAAATGATATTTTCGAAGCTGTATTTATTTTTTGTCTGAGATAGATAGTAAGAAATATATGGCTTTTTTTAAAAACGTGGGGAATTCAGATCTCCTTACATTTCTTCCTTACGTTTATCGCGTAACCGTAACTGGTAGCGAAAATTTTTTCCTTACCATGCCCCATAAGAAGTTAACTTCAATAAAATTTTAAAATTTCTCCCGAAATATGAAAGGTAGTAGCAGAAAAGTGTTGTAAAGTGTCAGGATGTCAACGTTAATCTTCCCTTGTTCTTTTGAATATGTTTATTATATTTTATCTTTCAAAATAAACCTACATTTCAATGAATATTTATTTTTTTAGGCCCACTTCAAGTTAAACCTTATTTGTTTGGCCCAAATCATCCTTTGAGCTTAACACCCTTGCTTTAAACATTACGTTATTTTCCTGTTTTCATTTATATAAGAGTATTATATCTGTGTAAATGAGTATTTTATTTTTCATAATGCCTGAATATATTTTGGTTTGCTTCATATCAGTTAAGTAATAAGTTTTTAAATAATCGTTTATTTCCGACTTTTCAATACGCTCGTGCCCCCGACGTAGGGTAATCAAGTCCCCTAAGAGGGCGTGTCAAACAGTTCGAGAATTGCTGAGATAAACTGAATTTTTCCCTTTGTATTTTGGTTCTTTTAAAAAAAAGAGGTTCGCGAACATAATTAAAAACAGTAGAAGAATAGAAAAGAGATTTTATGTTTAAAAAGATTAATATCCAGAAAATATAATGAAATAAATTTGTAGCAGAACTTCCTCCTCATGTTGCATGAGTTGAAAATGACGCTCAGTATTATGTTTCCCAGGAGGGGATCCGACCGCAGCAAATGGAGAAGGAATTTAATCGAACTCAAAATGATTACCGCTGGGAGTAGCTTTTAATTTGAAGAAGTGCGAATAAGAAGCAAATGGGACATATTTTGTTAAAAATTGCAAGACGTAACTGTAATAAAACTTTTGGCGACGGACTTCATAGTTTTGAACCGCGGTTAAGTGACTTGGACAGCACATGGACTGGCTCCTCACTCTCTGAATTTCCACACCATGCCAACGTGAGTATTGTTACGTCATCAGCGCACTGTAGCGCCATTTGTAATTAAATTTGTAAAAGTATTATAGTCGAGAGTGGTACCCCACCACAAACGTGTGCACAAAGTAAAAAAGGCTTAGCGTTGCGAAAGTTCGATTTTTTATCTAACCAGAAAACAGTCCACTTAAATTACGACGAAATAAGAACTTTGAGCTTCGGCCTATTTAACATGCATCAGCTCTTCTACACGGTCCATCATTAATTCCACCAGGACTCGGACCTTCTCAACAGTAGTCAAAGATTCTAAAATATGTATGATTTATATTTTTGAATCTTCGTTACACAGCAAGACACGAATACTAAAGATTTAACATTGCTCACATATTCAAGAAAAAATACTTACGGCTTTACGGGATTAAAAGCAAAATAAATAATTCAGGTAAAATACACAAGATATCCACGTGCACTACATCCTTACACATTTTCTGATCATACTTAATTAAAATTTTGTGTAACACAACTGTAAATCAAATTTACTTTACTTAATGTTATGTGATGAGGAAGAAATTTTGTCCGACTTTGTAGCTATCAATAAATACACTTTTAAATTTGCATTCTAAATTACAAAGAACTATCTAAATATTACAAACTAAAAATCATAGTTCTTCGGAATTCATTTCTGAATTGAAATAATACTTTAAGCTCGTATTACTAATGCAAAATATTTTATAAAAATATCAGCCTGCCTAGCGACAAGTCTCAAATAAATTAACGATAATGTTAACGCTCATGGGATATTCATAACACATTCAGAATAATCCTAGCGTCGTTTGCGAGAGAGGTTTAAAACTTACCTTGTTTTGGTAAACAACTATAATCTCTGAAGAGCGTTTTTATTTTCATCTTATGAAGATTTTCGTTATTCCTATTAGTATTAGTAAATAACTAAAAAAAGAAAGATAGCCCTATTATATGGAATGCATTTGTTTATTTTTCTTCGAATGCAAAAAAGAAACTTTGCATTATAGTAATAAAAATAATTTGTTTTTATTACTTTAGTAACCGAATTAATTCTTTAGGAGTCTACTAAAGATCTCTTACACATTGAAGTTTTAGATTATTAATTATTTAAAAACGTAATAATCAGAAAAACATTTTTGATTTTTTTTTAATTAAGTGTAATAATTACAATGTTTAAAGTTAAGGAAAAAACAAATTTCCATTGATTTTTCAAACATTGTCATGTGAAATTGCGTGTGAAGATACTTATAAGTATTACTAAAATGTGTTACAGGCTATCTGATTAGGGTTTACTCTTAACATAAACATGGGGGAATATTCTTTAAAATTAAGGTTAGAATTTAATTGTCACATAATTATAGTGGAAACGTATTGTGCGTAAGGGATTTCGAGAGAGAAGGTTTGACGTAGATAGCTGTTTAACCCAGGTGAACGCGCGCACTCTACACTAACAACGTCAATGATCAAGCAGGGTAACGGAGTCACCCCAATTCATTTTTTACAATTATTTTTATTGTACACAACAAAAATCAATTATCCAGTGAATAATTTAACTAAGAGGAAGTATACTGACTTACTGTTATGGACTTTTCAATTTTTCCATGATAATTTAAGAAAAAATGTCATTCAAATTCAAAATGTCATTTTCATCTAAAGTTAGTTCTCGTAGTTGTAGTTTGTAGAAGACTTTATCTGCTTACTGTCAAACAATCTTGAATAGTTCGGTGTATAATTGCTAACTGCTAATCATTAGGCGGTCACCCTAAAATGTCTTGGCTGTCCACTGGTCTTTCGCGATCGACTTAATGCTTACTTATGATATATAATAACTGATACGCTTAAAAGAGCCGTGGCTGAATCCACGTCACAAATCGTTTCTACATTTAGATGCCTGAGATGTTTGCATCTTGTCCTTAACAATTACTAGGTGCCTTTTTAAAAATAAATTAATACAGCTACACATATTAAAAATCTGAATATGATATTTCAGGTGACACAAACCCTTATTCTTTAAAAAGGATTGTCTCAGAAACTTAAAAATGTAAACATTTTCATGTCCAAAAAAAGGTGAAGCTATTTTTCATGCAAATTTCATGACCACTTGAATATCATAATAGGTAAGTATAAATACATGGATAAAATATAAAATTTTGCTCACAAAAACCAAAAATTATATTTTACTTAAATATTCACTCAAATATCAAATGGCAACTCAACTTTTACAAAGTAAAAAGACACTGCCATACCTTATGTTATTTATATAAACTATGTCTTTTATCTTACATAGTATATGTCTATACAGGTGCATTGCTTTAAATCTGAGGGGGAAGTTTGCTATATTTGCCTAATCTAAGAACTGAAACTTAATGATGTACAATTAATTATTATGTATTTAAACTGAAGTAATATATTACGAGCTCACAGGCTTACTTAATTAAAATTCAGATCATAATTATTTTTAATGCCCTTTCAGAATTGCATCAACTTTGAAAGGCTCTTAAACATTTTTCTACATAAAAAGATACATTTTATAAAAATTATTACCTGCATGATAAATTAAGCTTACAGTTCTTTTTTTAATTTGGTTAATTCTTCTTCCAGTCGTTCCTATCAACGCGTCGTTTCGGAACTCAATTTATATATTGTGACATAATGGTTTTTAAAATGGCTTTCATCATCCGAATTTTCAAAGTCAAAACAGTAATTGTTAATTACTGATTTTCCACTAAATCTTTTTTGATGCTTCGTTTCCGAAAATTTTAAAAAATATTCCACTGGCAGCACAGGCCGTCACGCAAAATCTAAAACGGTCGTTAAGTTAAAATATTAGCCATTTTCTACTTATTTCTTTTTCATAATTCTTCGCTACAAACTTTATTTTTATGTAACTATTAACTGACGGGAAATCGTGGAAAGATTTTAACAAAATAAGAAAATAACATTTTTGGAAAGAAAAAAAAATGTAAAAAATAAAAAGATTAATGTCCGATTTTTCCGTTTATTTGGCAATTTTCTTAAAAGCCGAAGAAATACTTTTTTTTTTGTCATTACTGAAAGTCCTACCCTTTGCATGTGACGGCCGCCTCGGTGATCCAATCATTTATCAAATTTATTATTTCATTTCATCGAACGTTTTTTTTTCAGGGGGGGGGACTTTCAAATAATATTCATAAAGCATTTTCAAATAATAGAAAGCTTCATGGTTGTTTCACAAATTTTACACGAAGGTAAATAAGAACTAAGGAAAAATGCATTCGTAATTCGGAATAGAAGGAGATAATGATATTTCTAGCGTACTATTTTGCTATTTGGGGCTGAGATAATATGGCGGATTTCATTAGAAATTTTGGAAACTTTTCCTTTGTTTCGGAATTGAATCGGAGGCAATTTTCTATACGACCATTATTCACAAATTGTTATTACACTTCATCTTATTCAAACAATTCAATGCATTCTTATTAAACGGACAGGAAAAGCGACGAAATGGGTCTTGGGTGAATGCATTTTGTAAAATATAAACGCACCAAATAAATCGAAGATATACTAAACTGATTATCAAACACACGTTTTTATTTAAATGAATATGTGTTTTGTAATATCTTTTTAATTCTTTATTTGCCTAGAAAAGTAGAATCCATTCATTTACTAAAGTATGTGACTACCTTCGGAGCAATTTTTTAGAAATACATAAATTTTGAACTAAATAAACGTTTTTTTTTTAAATAGGGCATAAAACTAGGAATTCGAATACAATTTCAACAAAATTAAAAATAATTATTTTGTATATATTAGGAGTTTTGAGTGAAATTTTAGTGAAAAATTACAGTTACGGTAAACCTTGTATTGAAAATTCTAATAAATATATACAAATAATATTTATACAGTAGATAATTAGCATCATTATCTGTGCTTAGAGCTATATGATTTGTAATACTTTTGAGAATTTTTGAAATATGCCAATTTGAATGCAAAAACTTAGTTTTTTACAGAAGAAACTAGTTATTTTTTCACAAATTGCAATAAAATACATAAATGTATACACAGTAATTAGATTATCGTCTACATTACAGATAAAACTAAATAAAACATTTCCTGAAAATATCAAGTCAATATCTTAAAAATAAATCAATCCTGTAATGAGTTTTACTGTGAGGCAAAAAATTGAAAAACTGTTCCTCTGAAAATAAATTTAAAGATTTTAATATTATATAAAAAAATTTCTACTAATTGTAAATTTTTTGAAACTCAACATATTTATACCTCAAGCTACACTGGTGTGCAAAACTTCAGCAACAGGTGGATTTATTGCCATAACTTCACGAAAAATCATCTGAGAGACATGAAATTCTGAAATGAGGGAGAGTATTATGTACGTAAAGGATGACGAAAGCATCGGCTCTGAAAAAGGAATACAACGCATACGGTATGGAATCAAGCAAAAACAAGCTTTATTGAACGCATAGTATCGTGACTCATGATTGTCTATCCAACAGGAAGAACAACAATGATGATGTTCCTTAATATGGTATATGCCCTCCCCTTACTACAATGGTTGCTTAGCACCGTCTCCGCATACTCAGAACCAGCTGGTGCAACATTTCTTGAGGTAGGAGGGCCCATTCCTCAATCAACATCTGTTTGAGTTGTTAGTTGTTCTCCGGATGATGTAAGCGTGTGGCAATACGTCTCCCCAAAGCATTCCACGCATGTTCGATGGGATTTAAATCAGGCGAGCACGCTGGCCAATCCATTCGAGTGATATCTTCACTTTCCAGCAGCTCTTCAACAGCAAGAGTGCGATGTGGCCGTGCATTGTCATCCATAAAAATGAAGTCTGGGCCAATGGCACCTCGGAAAAGATGCACATGGGGAAGAAGTACCTCCTCACAATAGCGATCCCCGGTTACAGACCCTCTGTCGAAAATGTGAAGCTCAGTTCGCCCGTTCAGCATAATGCCTCCCCAGACAAGAACTCCAGGACCACCGTAACGGTGTCTTTCCTTGATGTTACTGGGATAAAACCGGGTCCCGATCTCTCTCCAAATCAAAATGCGTTGAGAATCGCTTCTGGTACTGAACCGACTC
>BMAV01019520.1:90086-113601 GCA_019973955.1 Trichonephila inaurata madagascariensis
GTTGCTGTACAGAGTTTCTGAGCAATGGTACTTGCTGACTGCTGTCGCCCTCTTTTCGCCTGCAGTTGTCGTTCTCGGGCGGCCACCACCAACCTTTCTAACAGCTGTACCTGTGGTTTGGAACGCTTTCCAAGCGCGCGAAACAACACTTTTGTTGATTCCGAACTCTGCAGCTACACTGGTGACAGTACCCCCCTCCTCCAGTTTTCCGATCATTCTTCCACGTGTGAAGTCGTCCAGGTGATTTCTTCTAGCCATATTTCACGAACTGACTCACTGGCACTTGCAGCGAATATGTTGAATTGCGTCTCCGTCCTTCATTTTATTCTACTGTTGAGCAGCGCGCGCCGACATCACGCGTTTTGCGTACGCTCACATCGCTTCTGACGTTTTGTTCCTTATATTTGCATATGCATGACGTTTCTACTGACTTACGTGTTCACTGTACTGATCTCCAGACCTCCTTTTCTGCAATTTCATGGCTATCTGCTAAATTTTTACATTGTTGCTTAAGTTTTGCACACCAGTGTATCTTTAACTACGAGTTTAACTAATTCGAACTTTTTTTTTACCCATTTGCTGTTTTCTGGAGAGTTTTATAGGTTATACAATTGTTTTTAATGAAATGGTGATGAAAATTTGCAGTTTCGATCTTTTACACAAAATTCTAATAAATGTATTCAAATAATATTTATACAGTACATAAATAACCTCATTATAAGAATTAGGAATTAAATGATTTGTAATACTTTTGAAAGTTCTTTAAATATGCCAAATGTTATGCAAAAACTCGATTTTTTGAAAAAAAAAAATAATAATTTGTTTTCATAAAAGAGCAATAAAGGACATAAATATATATACAGAGATTATATTTTACACTCATAAAATAGATAGAACAGGATAAAACATGTTCTGAAAGCTTCAATTCAATATCTAAAACATATTTTGTGTAGGGATCTGCTTCAGGTTTTGTAAACTCAATTTCCGATTTGCTAATTATACTATAACTTTACTTCTAAATATCATAGAAACAAAAATAGTGTGTTTTGGGGATCTTACATGTATGGGCTATAAAATAAAAGCATAAAATCAATTTCGAAAATTTTCACCCAAATGGTACATTTGGGATAGTTACATACTTTAAATGAATTAGTCTGAATGTGCGAAAAATTATAATTTGTTAAATATATGTAAAATTTAGAGTAGAATTAAATGCTTGGTTAAACTATAATGCATTTGTGTGCTCATAAAATGTAACAAAAAAGGGAAAATACCTGGAATATATGGATTATTTTGTATAAGAATTGGCATTATATTAATATGAACATATACGTAATTTTTCCAGCAGTTTTGAAAATAAATTTGTAATATTCTACAAGAAAATAATAGGGATTATAATGCTTCTAAAAATTTGAAAACTTTATAAAATGTATAATTTAGTTAAGTTCAATAATAATAGTTATAGGTAAGATATTTAAGTAGACGCATGTAATCTAAATATAATTGAATTTAAACTGCATACGATTTGAATTTAACAAAAAAGTTCATATGCCATATTATAGTAAATAATAATGTATTTTAAAGTTTGTAAGCTTGCTTTAAAATTTCAAACTTTGATGTATATTTACAATACGCAAAATTCCTAGAATTAGACAAGCCATATAAATACTCAATTTTCCTTTCACCAGTGTTGTCCATTAAATAGTATCAAATACATTATAATTTACTTCAAATTATTCTTACAAATATTTATGCTACTAGCAAGGAAAACTCGAATATAAATATTGCTTTTAACTCCGCAACTGACTTTTATTTGCTGCACCTTGTTAAACAAATAATGCCTTATCACTTCATTAATACGGATTAAAGCTGCACTAGAATAGCTTAAGACAATTAATTTACTTTCACTTCTTTGATGAAATCTGGAATATATTCACATACATAGGATATAATTTATTTGCGTACATATATATACATGAATTCTGCAATAAGACACAAGCACAAAGCTTATGACGGATAACAGGGTTCCTTTTAACACAGTGCTTCTCAGAGTTTCAATATTCATGACCCAATATCCAATCATAATTTTTCCCCCTTATACAATAACAATGTATTTAATTCAATAATACTATACTTTGAAGCTAAAACTACGATATGACTTTAGTCTCTGAAGTGACACCAGCGTATACAAACGTCTCGGCTAGCCACAGCATTAATTCAACCGAACGTACATATACGTCTCTCCGAAGTCTTGCGACCTTTTCTGTGCAAAGATATTCATAAAATTATTCCGAAGGCTTTAGAATGCAACAAAAAGACCTTTACAATGTTTGCGAAGAATTTACTTATTTCATATCATTTTTTTTTTTTTTTTTTTTTGCTTCTTCATTCCTCCCGCAATATATCACATACGTGCACCTACGTGGAAAACATTTGGCATTGGAAAGCGAATCAAGTGGTGGGAGGCCAAGTTCTGGTCCCTGAAATACAATTTTAATTTTGCATCTGCCCTGCTTACAGGAAACAGGGATTAGTAAAGAAAGTGGGTGCGTTCCCAGTTAATTGCACTCTCTGGTTGACAGGGTTGTATTCTTACGTGGACTCGTGGACTGTGAGTAGCCGTTGGGCAAATCAGAGTGGTGGATTGGAACAGTAATAAATTCGCAGCGGATTGTTTCGGAAGTAATGCGATCAGCTGTAAAAGCACTTGCACTCTATTTCTCGGGGCTTTTTTTCTTTTTTCCTTAGATTACTTGTCAGCACCACTCAGCCCTCTCAGCTCTCCTACTTCGCCCTCCCTTCGCTCAGATAAGTACCGTTTTTACTTTGTTTTAGAATGTAAGCTTCAGTATGCCGTTATTCTAAATAAAATTGTGTTACCACTATACGATCAGACTTTAATTTTAGTTGAGTCATTTACTCTGGTTGTAATCCCATGATCTGTAGGAACTTCGGATCATAACTTTTAATAGGCATCTAAGAGATTTATTATAAACCGTACAAATGATCAAGATAAGTATTAATTTTTATATATAATTTTATATAGGACAATCCCATGGGGTCACTGGTAATTATTAAACATGTTCTTAACTTAGTATTGTTAAATTATAAAATACATTGTGTGTGTTAGCACTGATACATTTATAAATGTAATATATCCGTGTAAAAGTGTATTTTATTTTTGATTATGTATAACTGTATGTTGTTTGTTTACTTTCAGTAAATTGATCATTTTTTTAAATAATCTTTTGTTTTCGACTTTTCAATATGCTTGTCAGCACCACTCAGCCCTCTCAGGTCTCCTACTCCGCCCTCCCTTCACTCAGATAAGTACACTTGTAGAGTTGTCATGCCCCCAAGGAGGGCGTGCCCTACAATTTGAGAAACGCTGATATACTGCCATCTCCAAAGTTTAGACAACATTTTTACTGTCTTGATTTCCTTGTCTTAGCACGCTGATTCATTGGATTGGTGAGATATTAATCTCTCAACATTTCACCACAGAATTAGTTGACACGACACTTTTTTTAAGAGCTATAAAAATTTAAAAGTAATTAGAATTTATATAAGTGCAATAATATTCTTGTTCCATTGACTGAGAGATGAGGTTCTTATTTTACCACACTGTGAATTTTTGAATAGTAATTTAAGAGACAACTGGTATGGATTCTGAAGTTGTATTGATCCAGAAAAACACTGGCCCATTTGCAGTTGACGCCATAAGACATCCGCAGACAGAATTCCGTTAAGAGTTATTTGAACATCTAGAACATCTAGCCCAGGAGTCAGCAACTTATGGCACGGGTGCCACATTTGGCACGCGTCACAATTCTCATTGGCAATCTGCACTACTTTACAAATTTGTCAATTTTTGAGTGGATGGAAGTTGATAAATTTGTAATGTGATAAACATTTTCAGAATAATGACATTTACGGAATTACGAAAATTCTGAAAAAAAACCTCTGAAGATAAATTTTATAGTTATTTCGTAAATTATTTAATGTCATTGCTGGAGAGATTTAATTGTTTGAAGAGAAAAAAATTGCATGCACTCTTCTTTCCGCTTTTATAATTCTACATATCTTACAAAGAAAAACTCTTTCCACATATGATTATATTTCGAGTCTACAAATAAATTGTTTAACAACTGAATGCTCAGAATCGAGTCTCAATCTGCTCTAGTCACATATCATATCTCTAATTTTGTAATATGAAAATAGAACGAGGCAAATATTAGGTTCCTCTTAAAATTTATATTCAACTATAATGAAGGGATATACTTATACTATTTTATGTTTTCTATTTCTTCTCTTAATAAATACGTTTAAAACCACACAATGAATGCACAATGTTAAGTTTTTTTTTAAATTTTGCTTAAGAAATAGTTAGGTTTTATGCTGTTTATTGAAGTTAACTTCTTATGGCACTTTAGGGAAAAAATTTCGTTACGCGTTACCAGTTACAGTTACGCAATGAACGTAAGGTAGAAATGTGTGTGTGTATGAAGTTCCGAATTTCCCCACGTTTTTAAATACAGTTTGAAATAATAATGATGATAATGAATTTTTGTTCATTATATATAATATTACTTTAAAATAAAAATTATACAATTAAATACATATAAGTGGAAAAACGACTTCAATTCTTCTAAGATCATAGATGGTTACATTTGACGATCTATTTAAAATGTTTTATAAAGTATGCTGCATATAATTTATAATCGATGGTTTTACAGGCTAGTTCATATGTTGAATATATTCTCTCTCTTTTCCTTTAAAATTAATCAAATCTCAAGTTTAGTTAGTCCATTAAAATGGTCACAACTGAAAGCATATCGAAAAAGTGATGTATTTTTGAATGTGTGGTACTAGTACGCAAAGGCATATTTTTTTTACATTTAAAATGATTGACATTATAATGAGCTATTATAAAATGTTATATGTTTGTTTATATCAAGATATCCCCCTTCCAGTGATCATCTCTTAGCATATATTTTACGCTGCAGACTTTAAAAAAAATTGAAAAGTGCAAAATACTTCAAGCTTCAAAAATTTTTCTTTGAATGTAGCTGCATTAAGACTAATTGTAGGCGTCATACGTTAAGCCTAACAGAATCTTTGGACAATCTTCGCCAAGAACACCAAATACAATCCCAAATGCCAATTAGGAGATCAAGATGTCCTTATCAAGATCTTAGTGAACAGGCGATGAAAATTCGGATTCAGTTCTCCACAAGTTATTTATGTGAAGAGATCTTTTCATCTGTCACAGTCTTTAAAACACAGTGCCGCTCTCAGTTTGAAATAAATGCTGTTCTCCATCTTGCAGTAACAGCATTGGATCCAAATATCCATGATCGTATTTCAAGTATGCAGGAACAGCCATCCCACAAGGAATGTATAATGCTAAAAGTTTGATATACTTAAACTATTTTTTAATTGTTTTGTTTTTACATATTTTTTTAAAAATTTTATTCTAGTTCATTAATAAAATTTTTATAATTTGGTTATAATTAATAGTTCCATTTTATTAACTAGGAACATTTTATGTGTTCTTAGATCACATTTGTTTTAAAAAATATATTGAATACTTAAAAAATCTGATTAGTGGTCCGCGAGATATAAATTATGAATTTACTGGTCCGTGAGGTCAAAAAGTTTGGTGACCGATGCTCTGTAATATATAATAACCGTTTTCCGTTTAAAATATCACATTTTATGATTCATGCGAATCATAAAACTATTTCTAAAACCCGATTGAATAGTTCTACCTCTTTCTTTTTTCAATTTTGATTGAGTGAAATGTATTTTCGCTTCTTGCATTGCGGTTCAATTGTCACATTAAGAGATTTGGTATTCTCGTCTTTCGTTGAAAGGATATGTCAGGGAATCATCAAACCTATTTGTACAAAATAGAATAATGTATAACGTCAACAGAGAATCCGATGCCAATTAAATCAGAGTCATATATTCAAATCCTCTTTCCGCTTTTTGAATAGAAGATGCCTTGGAGAAATATTTCGAATCATCCCCATGGACACACTTCGCTATATTTTTAGCCACAGAATTACAACTCGGTTGGCTATAATCAATTGTTGGATTAAACTGGAGAAATATTAACTAAGGAATCGGTGAGAGGATTTAAATTATACTTTTGTAGTAAGAAATTATGTGAATGGATTAACTGAATTTCAGTTAAATTATCAATATTAAGGACAAAATGGCGTTGCTACATGCAAATGGCCCTTTGTAATAATTACACCTCGACTTCTAGGAACTTTTTTTTTTTTAAAAAATTTATGCAAAAGCTAACCCCTTTTTATTAATAAAAGTTTTCATGGATTCAGAAACCAATTCAAGTCTAAGTTTATTTCTATAAACACCAAGTTGAGAATATATAAAACTTTAATCAGGCTTATTGTTCTGTATGGAAGTGAATGTTGAGCCTTAAGTAAAGTAGATTCAGAAAAGTTGCTCATTTTTTAAAGAAATATCTTAAGGAAAATCTTTGACCTATTCAAAAAAACAACGAGAGTGGAAATCTTTTTACAATTATAACATTTAATATAAATATGGTGCGACTGACATTGAGAACTATAAGAGCATCACGTATTAGCTAGCTGGGCCATCTGTACAGATATGTCGATGCTTTTTCTACCAAAAAAGTAACTTTTTTCGAAAATTGATAGGAACAGACGTAGAGGATGGTTAGACGATGTTGAAAAGGATCTCAAACTAATGGGAATCAACCGATGGGAAGCGCATGATGGCTAATATGGTCCACTTGAGGAGAATCAGTGAGTAAGCCTTGGCCTGCAAAAGGTTGCTGAGCTTATGAGAAAGAAGAATCCCCTTTTATTCCTTTCCCTTTCTTACGATGTTTACTATTTGTTTTAAATACCCCTGAAAAAACTTATTTAGCAGGGAAATTCGATAATAGTTTGCATGTTGTCGTAAACTATGTCTGTAATATGTTCACTGACTAGTAATTCGATTTTATAAAGTAGATTGTACAATGGAATAAAAAATATTTTTTGCTTGAATTGCGCTTCTTCTACACCACAGGTACGGGTTTCAAATCCCGATGTCGAATCAACCTTTTATCCCTTCAGTGAGTCGATAAATCAGTAGTATCAAGCTTGTTTGAGAACTAAACGCTAAGGGTTTAGCGTCAAACTGAACACCTGATCTGAACATCTGACCATGTACCTCAGGGCCCAAGGTCACCAAAACTGAGGCGGGCACAGCAAACCTTGGCCCTCATGGGATGTTGTGCCACTGAGTTTAGTTTATAAAATCTGTGTGTGTGTGTGTGGTTCTGTATCAAATTTCAGCAAATTAAACATAAAATAATAAGTAAATGTTTAACGGGTTTTCTTGTGATCCTTTCTCTAATCTTTAAGGGGAAATAATTTCTATGCATAGCTTGATTTTGAGGAGTTTCAGTAAAGGAATCACGATGTATTCATAAATGAAAGTTACCATTTGAAAGCCGCTCATACAGTTTAGTGGTCAGTCACGCTGTCTCGAACTCCCGAGGAGGCATGGATGTTTGTAAATCTATAGTAAAATAGACGTCGAGTCGCAAGTCTTCTCGTGATGTTGGTAGAAAGGAAAGAGAGATGGGAGGCCCCTGACCAACTTCAGGGTGTTATCCCTCAAACCTGGGATGGAAGCGAACCAAACCGTATTGTCACATGTATTGTGTTCAATGCTACAGCTAACAACACGCGTTCATCAAGCCCTTTTTTATGGGCTTCTATCTGACACCGTCAGACAGGTGGTATTAACAACACACACAACAACAACAACTCTATTTGAAATTAAGAGAATGAAACCCAGAGAAATAAAAGCATAGAAGTCGGAGTCTTGCCATCTGAGTTCAGAGATGATAGCCGTGCATCTGTATTTCTTCATGTAGGCTTGTTAGGTACATTTAATTTTTTCTATTTTTTCATCAGAGCTAACTTGATCCCATTAGCTATTGATAAGTACATTATATTTGGAATTAAATAGAATAAAGCTTGTTTTTTATTTTAGATATATCTCTTTCTTCAGTTGCCATTTACACTAACACAAACGGAGTTTTGGAACAGATAAAAAGTTAACAATTCCCTTTTTCATAAGAAAAATAGGATTATTAATGCATTCCAAATTTGCAATCGTACTTAATGTAAAATCAGGATTATGACGCACACTTTTAACAAAATAAATATGATCGGAATTTATGGATGCGCGTTATACATCAGGTATAACGCGCGGGTATTACCTTCAGTTTCAAGGCATTTTTGTGGACGAATTTTCTACAGATTAAATGCCTCAAACCATTCATTTCTTGGAATTTATGAAAAAAGTGCATTTATAGCCACATCAATCTCTCCTTCTGAATGAAAACGACATCCTCGTAAATTCTGTTTTAGATTAGAAAATAACCAAATGACACATAAACAGATCCGGAAAATATGGTAGATGTTCTATCACTTTAATTTGTTTCTCTTTAAGAAACTCAACTGGGAAACCAGATGTATGGGAAGATGCATTGTCATGGTAAAGCATTAATCCCCTAATCTTCACTTCTTGGATAATTTCTGGAAGACATTTAATGGTATACCATTTTGTTGTTACTGTCTTCTGTTCTTCCAATTTCATGACTTTGACCAATCCCGTACTTCAGAAGAAAGCGGCATACATTACTTTTTTCATTGCTATTTGTCTTTTCACCATTGTCAGCATGGGATCATTTTCAAAGACCCACACTTTGCATTTTTGACGTGTTGGAACTTCGAAAAACAGTATGAACGTTTTTACGTTGTATTTTTCACAATTTTAGAAATAATCCTGTGGCCACTCTCAGTTAGCAATATAAGAGTTTCTTGACAAATTTTGAAACTCTCGTCTTTTAGTGCTCAGTTAGATTATAGGAAATCCAACGGGAAACTACTTTTTGCATACCTAATTCTTCATGGATAATTCTGTATATAGCTGTGGATCCAAAATTAAAAGTTCCTTTTGTATCATTTAGTAAGTACAGCGATTACCATCCGTTATATATTTTTCGTATGGCAGACACATTATCCGGACTTCCTGTGTGATCTTCATCATGAAGAGAATTGCGATCTCTGTAAAATTCTTAAAGCCATCTGATACAGTATCACGATATGGTGATTCATCACCAAATGCTAATTACAGGCGTTGAACACATTCATTTTGATGTATAATCCCGCTTTAAAATCATGGAAAATCATAGCACAATAATGTTCTTGTGTCACTACTCCATCTTTTCTTTTGTTTGAAACTTATTCTACGCTAAGCTACTTGAAGTCAGTAAAAGATCGTCTGCTGTGTTAAAATATTCTGTATTTTTAAATTAAACCATTAATTTTTTTTTGTAACTTCTGGTCTTCTTTTCAGAGTTACCCTAGCATAAGTATAATTACAGCGATAGGTAGGAAATAAAATTTGTGGTTTTAAATTTTACTCTTTTAGATGTAAGGGATATTAATTTTAGAAATGTTGCTGTATATCAAAAATTTATTTGAACCAATTTTATGATATTCAAAATTTTGTTATAAAAGAAATATATTTTTAAAATACCCACTAATTCACAGTTTTTTTGACATTTTATTCATGCTAATGAGTTAATTTAATTACTTAGAACCCATTATAAGCAGAATAAAAAAGTTTTTATCGATCATAAACAGTTTTCATCTTTAACGCTGTAGATTACTTACAATAAATTTCATCAATTTTCAAAAATTATATGTATATCACAGGAGCTAACAGCTATGTATATTACAGCACTTACAACGAATAGTTTTAGAATAATCGCATAATAATGCAGTAATTACGAGAAATAATTGAATGAAAACTTGTTTTATTATAAATATGTTTTTCTCATAAATCTAAGCATTCATTTATAGTTATAAAATTATATTAAAACAGAAAAATTTGACATATAAAGATATAATAATTCAATTTATAAAACAATTGATGTAATTCCTTTTTCACACCAAACTTATAGTTATTGACTCAAATTGAACAATTTCAAATTATGTATTCCCGTCTCTTGTGAAGCCGCAAGAATTAGTTTATTCATATCACCTTCATGATTTGTATTTACTTCACTGATTTCAATAATGTTTCTTCATAGAGCGATGTGTTTTATCAAAACAACTATTTGCATGTTATTTATAAATTGTATTTTGGGTTTGTTTTGTTTTAATTTTAATGATACGTTCTAATTATTCAAACATCGACTCTTTCATAAATTTAATACATAAATTGGAACATTAAAGTTTGTACATAAAAAATATTCGTCAACTGAATATTTAAATTCAGAACAATAATTGTTAATTTCATGCGTTTTTTTTTTTTAAATCCATTTTTTTTAATCCATAAATCTCAGTTCCTAAGACTAAATATGATTATTTATTGGAAGCAGAAAAGTCACCATTCTCTAAAACCAATCTAATAAGTTCCAATATTGTTAATTTCAAAAAATAAGCCTTTTTTGATAATTATATATGACATTCATAATTTTTCCGAAACAATTAAAACTATTTTAACGATATATGGGCGAAGCGTATGTAAAAAAAAAAAACTGTGAGCCATAAGAAAGATTAATGCCTGACTTTTCCGTTTGGTTGGTTCATTCATTAAAAGTCAAAGAATAATTTTTGTCATTGTTGAAGTCTTTACCCTCTACGTTTGAAGATTGGATGGGTCATTCGATCATTTATCAAATTTATTATTTTTCTTCATCAAAATAAAAGGGGTTTTTTCATTCATTCTTAAAATAAATCTATAAAGCATATTCGTATGATGGATGCTTTCGTTTTACTTTTACAGATTTTGCAGGAAGGTGTGGAGAATAAAAAAAAAGTTTAAAATTCAGAAAAAGATAAAAACGACTTAAGTATTCTTTTTATGGTTAAGCCAACGTTTCTCAAATTGTGGGTAGCATCCTCCTAAGGGGGGAATGATACTTCTTCGCGCGGGAGTGCGAGCATATTGAAAAGTCGAGAACAAAAGATTACTTTAAAAAAGAGTTATTAATTTACTGAAAGTAAGCGAACAAAATAAATTTTGATATAAAAAAAATAAATACGCATTTACCCTCATATGTATCAGCACTGCACACAATGCATTTTATAATTTATTTAACAATACTAAGTTAAGAACAAGTTTAATAATTACCAGTGACCCCATGAGTTTGTCATATATAAAATTATGTACAAAAATTGACAGTTATCTTGATAGGAAGTATTATATATATATATATATAAGCAAATCCTTTGGAATAAAAAAAATCCTTTCAAACACTGCACTGTCAAAATAGTCTTATTGCATTCCACAAAGCTTTCGAAATAATTATATGGATAACAGTGCACAGAAAAGTTCGTACTTCAGAAAGGAGTATATATATGGGTATATATACGGGGTGTGTTATAACTCTACGAGGGGGGCACGAGCATATTGAAAAGCCGAAAGTAAACAAACAAAACGCATTCTGACATAAAAAAATAAATAAAATACACATTTATACTTGTAAATGTATCAGTACTGCAAAATGTGTTTAATAATTAATTTTGCAATACAAAGTTAAGAACAAGTTTAATAATTTTTAATAATCTCATGGACTTGTCATATGTGGAATTATTTACAAAAAATTAACACTTCTGTTGATAATTTGCATTATTTATAATTAATCTCTTAACTGCCGGTTAAAAGTTACTCGATTCACTCCCCAATGCCACCGTTTCTTACGTAGGCACGAGTATGTGATGTATGGGGGGGGGGGAATGGAATAAAAATAAGCAATTAAGCGGAAATAAGTAAGTGGTTGGCAAGCACTGTCAAGAATTTTTTATTGCATTCCAAAGCCTTCGGAATAACTTTATGGATAACACAGTGCATAGAAGGGATCGTACTTCGGAAAGATGTATAAATACGTCCGGGCAGTTAATGTTTTGGCTGATCGAGACGTTTATGTACGCTGTTTGAACTTAAGAGGTTAAAATCGTACTGCAGCTTTAGCGTCAAAGTATATTATTATTGAATTCAATACATTGTTATTGTATGGAGGTGGGCGCGAGGAAAATTATAATTGAAAATTGGGTCGCAAACATTGAATAAAGTGCTGGATTAAACTGAAGAAATTCCAGGCAAGAAATAAAAAGGCTAATATGTAGAAATATATAGTTTGAAATAAGAAACGTTTATGAGGCAATCGTAATTATCATCTGAAAACCTACATGGTACAATTTCAACTTCAATTTATTTAAATGCTGGCTTAATTCCTTTTTCTAATTTATTTCAAATTTTTGTTTTTCAAATACAGATGGGAACCCAATAGGACAAAAACGGTCTGTAAAATCCTAGTTGAACCTAAGTGAACTTTGTAATTATATTCCTCCAACAGAATAATTTTTTAACCTGATAACATTTCAGGGCAAAAACGAACGCTTGTATCTATAGAATAAAATTTCAAAGGTGATAGTATTCGTCATAGTAATATATAAAAATATTGAAAAAAAATAAAAAAATAAAATAAATTGAATTAGTATAAAAAGAAGAAAAAGGATGAATTTCATTAAAATAATGAGTGATTACGTTGTAGTAATTGAGCTAAATCATGCAAATTTATATTATTAGAACAGGAGAAATAACTATTTGAAGGAGACGTACTTTTCTTTCGGAGAGTATATGGGGAGGATCTTTATTAATTCGCTTAAGGAATCCGTTCAAAGTCATAAAAAAAATCTTATGTTTTCGCTCATTCAAAAATATTTTTGTCACAACTTTCGGACTTTTATATTTGGAGGTAAAAAAAAAAAAAATCTGGAATTACATACAATTCAATCAACCGCTTTCTTACTTTTTTTATTCAAAAAGTGCAAAAAAATGTGCTGGTAGAATCTTTTGTTCGGCCACGACAGTATCGAATCTGTTGCTCGCAAAATATTGAAAGCGTTGGATATGACTGGAAATACATTGATCATAGGAAAACAGCCGGGAAAAAACAATATTTAATAGAATTATATTTTTCACACATTTCGGAATGTAAGTCACCAATATGACACATCTATCCCTCCAACTTGGCGACATTCTAATCTTGTTGCTAAACAGAGTAAGCAACTAAAAAATTATGAGTAAATAAGAGGGAATAATGCTACATATCAAAACTTCATAGTTGTAACATACCCTCCAACCATTTGAAGGGGTAATCAAAAAATACCGGGGTTTTCAAAAGTCACTCACATCCACATGATAATCCTTGTTGCTTAAAACCCAAAAGGATTGGTTGAGATTTATGTCACTTGATGGAAGCAGGGACCCCATCATAAGAAATTTTGAACGTATCAGAAATTAGTTTCAAAATACTTGTCAGTTGTAGTCATTTGAGCACAAAGGATATGATATTTTTCCCAAGAGCAAATAAAAGCCATCATCGAATCTTAATTCTGCTACAATATATCGTTGCCTTGTGATAAATGCATTTCAGCAGAAATATTCAGGTAAAACAGCACCACATGTATTAACGATAACACTTTTAGTGTAACGGTTCCGGATCGGTTGAAGACAGGAAGCTATCGGGTAGAGTGTCCATAGTGAAAATGAAAGTGGCAAATGTTTAGACCGCTTTACAAAGAAGTCCAATGAAAAGACCGTCCGTCTACATAAACATCATTACGAAACTCATATACTTTCTGAACAGTGATTAAAGGTACGCTTGGTTGCAGCTAGAGGGCGCAACTTGTCACAAATCAATGGACAGTATGGTAGTATTAACTGAATTTTTCTATGATCGTGCCATTTTCAAAGAACTTTGGTCACCACGTTCACCGGTCTTTTCAGTTCAGGATTTTTCCTTTGGGAATATTTGAAAAATATTACCTTCAGGAAGAATTCCCATACGCTTGATGAAATAAAGAGTAACAACCTTCATGCAATATCAGACAATATAATTCTCACACTCTTCGTAAAGTATCAATTCATCTAGTAAAAAGAGTTCGATTGCGTGTCCAGGAAAGCGGACCCCATTTTGAGCATTTTTTGATTTTACCATGTCGAACATCTGATAATAAAGATAATCATCCAGCCTTTGTTTATCCTTTATTCTGTTTGTTATCATAATTAATCTGTCTTTAAAACTCAATCACAAAGGTTGATGTGCTCGACTTTTGAAACACACGGTATATCATGCTTGCTATGGTGTCATTAATCAATCAGGGCTGAAAATTATAAAGTCAGTCACTAATACCCCTAGTGCAAATTGCAAATGCTACGTTAATAACTATCAAATTTCAATCCATTTCCTACAGGCAAGAATGGAGTTCAAGACTGAGCCACGGCAAGCGTCTTGCCTGGATCATACTTATATCTTCTAGAGTGAAACGTATTCTGCAACATCTAGGCTATGTGATTAAGAGAAAATATTTTAGAAAATAAATAGTATAATTAATATTTTGATTGACACACATAAGACAATAAATACTTTATATACATTGAAAGAATAGTGTGAATAGAGGATTAAGGTACCTTTAAGGGGATATTGGACCTTCAAAATGTCAAATTTTTGTCAAAATTGGTATTTGATTTTTTATACTAATAATATTCCTTATAATTCATAGAATTATTCTGTCAAAGGATTTTTTCATTGTAATTTATAATTACTGAATTATTATTTTTTTTATTTTATTCAAATAAATGTTTGAAATGCACTTTTCTTAGTTTGTAAATTTTCCTTTTTTATCGTTAGGTAAAATACTCCTTGCGTTTCAAATTACGTCATATCTGTTTGAAATTTTCGAAACTTATGAAAGTTGATATAATTCACAAATTTGTGCATTAGTTTTCTGAAAAATTTAACGGATCACATTTTGTGTTGTTTTGAATACCGTGAACGTGAGATAATTGGTGAAGTATTTCAAAATTTCAGTCATCAAAATTTATACTGAATTCAAAACCCATGCACAGATATATTCTGTTTTTGTTCATCTATTAATAAAACAAAAACTATGTACATATCTTAAAAACTAATGCGTAAGGAATATTTTTAAAAACCATTTTAAAAATTTGATTTTTTCTTAAAAAAATCTGTTTATAATAGTTTTTTTTTAAAAATATATATTTAAATTATGAAATATAATAATCATTTACTATATTGATTCCATTTTCAGCTAATTAAGATGCCAATTTAAGAAATTAGTTTTAATGGCCCACCTTCCCCTTAAGGTCGATTATATTCAAAATAATTCGGGGATTTAATTTAAAATTCTCTTATGACTGACCTGCGAAAAATATACTTTCCAGTTTTCTCATCAGAGCTAAGCTTTAATTGCCTCCCCTGGGTATTATATTGAAATTTTAATGAACAAAGTATAGTTTAACAGTAATCTGGGCTCTTGCGTTCTGAATATGGTTTTAAACAACAAAACTTTTTAATGCCAGTAATGCGACATGTTTCAGAAATGCGACAGAAGTTAAACAAATAAATCAACTCTATAATCAAAATTGAAAAGTTTTAACAAATTTTGAACTTCCAGACTTATTTCTGTTTTTATTAACGAAAATAGATACAAATAGATGAAGTATTATGTACTTGTTAATTATCTATAGGTAGAATTTCCTTAAAAAAATAACAGGATTTTTCAATTAAAAAAAAACATTCCACTCAAAAGTATGTCTATTTCAATTTTTTTGTTTTTGAAAATTCTGTAAAATAATTTCTTAAAAATGCATTAATTCAAATACAAATAACTTATATTTATTAAAAAATGACCCCTTTCAAAATTAATGAAACAATTAATATTCAACATTTATATCACATGCTAGATACCGTTTAATTTTAGTCTTTTCTTTTGAATCGAAGCACGCAAACAACATAGGATGTCTACATAATGTTCTTTGTTTGCACTGCGTCAGCCAGGGATAAATTCCATGTGCACAATGCCCTGGATATCGAAGAAACCTCTGGCATGACTTTCCATTTAGAGAGAGTTTGGCAGAATTTCTGCTTGCGTGGAGTTTGTGGAGATTTCCAAATTGCCGATGCTGTCATGTGTTTATGTGATCCGAAATGTGTTTCCCGATGTCTCCAGATTCTTGCCTCCAGTAACAATTTTGCCAAGTAGGGAAGTATCTTTGTCAACTGCCGAGATTAAGTCTCTCACCATTTTCATTCGAATTGCCTTTTGGTCTTTATTTAACACGTAGAGATCGATATGTTGATTCACCCTATGCACATTAAGATTCTTAATTAGTACCCCCTAACATGTTGCTTCAGATATCTAAATCGATGCTGCTATTTGCGCAATTGTTTGAAGCCACATCTTGCATACCGCGGCAGAAACTTTTTCGATGTTTTCGATGGTGCAGGAAGACTGCGAGCGTGGAGAGCATCCGTCGTGTTTGATGATTTCCCGGCTTTCTCCGAAGTGTCGATGCCACTCAAAAGTTTGATTTCTCGATAATGTATCACTACCGCACACCTGCTTTAAGGTATTCGACTACGTTCGAAACCGTGATTTGAAAAAAGCGCATAAATGGATAATTTCCATATTTAGTGTCACTTAGATTAGAATACATGTATAAAATTGTTTTAAGGACATTTTGACAAAAAAAAATATATTTAAATATAATATTTCGGCAAAAAATTAACTTAGAACAACCTTTTTTCAAAATGTCCTCCTTTTGTGAAAAATGCTTCTAAAAATAATAATATTTTACCTATATATATGTCAGACCTCTGTACAGAGGCTCAAATATGAATTTTGAAAAATTCACATTATTTTCAGAGTTACAACCATTTGAAATAATTATCGGCTTTTTTTTCTTAAAATTTCTACCCTCTATTGCCTTAAAGCAGGGATAAACCCACTTCTAAGTTATATATTTCAAAAATTCTAGTTGAGCCTCTGTAAAGAGATCTGAGCTATATACAGGCAAAATATTATTATAATAGAAGCATATTTTACAAAAGGAGAATATTTTGAAAATGGGTCATTCTACGTTCCTTTTTTGTCAAAATATTTTACTTAAATAATTTTTAATTGTAATAATATTCTTAAAATAAATTTATATATATTTTCTGATCTAAGTGATACTAAATATCATAAATTTTGCCCATTTATATGCTTTTGTAAAATCACGGTTCCGAACGTAGTCGGATACCTTAACGTTTAGTAAATCTCAATTGCACTCTTTCCTAAGCGAACACACAATTTCATATTCATTCTCTGAGAGAGAGACGACATTTGTTTCAATCGCCGGTTCTAAATGCATCCTCTTACAAAAACTAATAAATATTGCAATAGTAATGAAAGCAATAAAAAAATTCAAATATCTTTAACTATAATAATCAATTTTCCAAATCACTTCCAAGTATCCAACTAATAATGAGTATAGCTACATTTATTATAGCATAAAGTAATTTTACATTAAGCACTTATTATATTATTCATAATTAAGATAAAACAATGCTAAAATGAGAATGGAATATAATTACAATCATAACAAATGAAAAAATAGCAATCAAGACATTAATTATGATATTTTGAAAAAAATTATAAACCTAAACAATTTGAAATTTCAAGAAAAAAATATATTTATCTTTGATTAAAATTAATATTATTAATTAAATTAATTAATATTTTTCTTAATTGAGTATCCATTTAAGGTGTTTAGTGCTTTTTATTACAATAAAACTAACTAAAACAAAATAAATGAAAAAATAATAATAATAAGTAAAATAAGTAAATTTTTGTAATTAAGTGAGCAAAAAAAGATCAAACGATCTATTTTTAATTGTATAAGAAAATGTTTGGTAAAAAAACTCAAAAAATTAATTTTTTAAGTTTATATAAAAATATAAATTTTGAATATATTAGGCTATATAATTTACCACAGTTTTATAAAATAAAGCTATGAAAAAAAAAGTATTCTCTATAAAAGAATGTATAAAAGTAAAAAGATTTTTAGTACTTTAACAGTAAGATAAAAATAATTTCTCTGTGGAAAAATTTGAGCTTATTTATATTTATCAATGCGCATTAAATGAATGTCTTTTAAATATTATTGTATCATTTTAGTATTATAATTAATGATTGATTTCCAGATATTCAGCAATACATTGAAATAATGCAATAAACCGGATAAAAGTAGCTTGAAATTCCTGAAATTTGGATATGTTTCAAATAAAATCGAACTACATCGAATAATTAAACCATAAAAATAGACTCTGTCATCACATTACTAACATACTAAACAGTTTAAAACCAGTTGCTTTGGATGGAACTACTATATAAAAAACAATCTTTTGGTTCAATTGTTTTTAAAATCGTACTTAAAGCAATACGAAGGGTATTGTCAGTGGACCTCACAACTTTGAATATCATTCAAGTAACGAAAAAATAAATGATAGTTTAAAAAAAGTTTTTAAAAAAACACGTGTTTATAGTAAATTGAGATAAAAATAAAAAAAAATTCTTAAAATAAGAATAAAATGATTAAAACTAGAAAACTAATGACATTGGGGTAAAAGCGTGGGGTACTTTGTACTACATTTTTACACTAACTCTGCATTTCAGAATAGAACAAAAAGGAAATTTTAACATTTGATATCCAGATCCCCTTCACGCTTTTACCACAATGTCATTAATTTTCTCGTTATAATCATTTTATTCTTATATTATTATTATTTTTTTTTACTTTTAGTTCTATTAACTATTTTTTTAAATTTAATGGGCTGCGGATTGGTGTTAAACCATTGCAAAACTAGTTCATTCCCGGAAGCTGGTATTTATTTTTAGTGCGGCACCATATAGGCGGATACCAATCACCGGAAGTAATTATGACGGCCAGTTTACTCCCCAGAGGGAGGCACATCAGCTCTATCGATGCAAACCTGTACCGGGATTAAATTTTGCCGAAAACACCCAAGTTAAACAGACACTCCAGGGATCTTTTACATGCCGTAAAACCAGTACGACAAGTCCACTGTCGCTTTTCTGCATCATGAAAATCCACCGATTTGGGTTGTGGTAGAACCCGTAACCTTTGGTGCAGAAGGCCAGTGACAAACCAACCACGCCACCCAGGCTGCAGTTCACTTAACTATAAAAACATGGGGTTTTTTTTTTAGTTTTTTTTTTTAACTACAATTCATTTTTATCGTGTTTTAGTTCGATCTACAATAAGAACGTGTTTCTTTTTTTAGTTTTTTAAACTATGATTTTCATTTCCATTTTCAGAAAAACTAGACAATTGTTAATATTATGGTAAGAAATTGCTGACGCATTCTCCACTTTTCCCCATATAAAGATCACTTTTGGTTCGTTGTATTTGTATTAACCGTGAGCGTTTTCGCTTTAGTGTTGTAACTTAATCTTTCAGTCACCAAATCTGGAATTAGTTGCCAAATCTAGAAATGGGATGTGGAATTATTCTCCAAATCTGAAATTGGGAAATCCAGATAATCCTAATGATCCTGATCAGAACATTGGAACAAAATTATTAAATTACTGTATTGCCATCGGTCCTTGACAAGTGTGCAAAATTTCGAATTAATCTGACCTTTTAATGGGGGTAAAAATCGAGTTCTAAGATTCCTTTACATACAAATGAAGCTATTAAAAGCGTGTTAAAAAGGAGGTCGCATTTCACCCTTCAGTTCTCCATGCCATAATTAGGACTTCGAGCCTTGACAAATTTATTGTGCATCTGCCCCTCTATACGGCAGGTCTTTTGTCACATCAGGACTCAAACCCACGACTTTGACAGAAATAAAATAGGCCACTTGATATTTAAGATAGCCAAAGTGTAAAATTCAGCTAGAGGTGACATTTACCTGGATAACTATAATATAGGGCTATGGGGCCCGATTACAAGAAACTCAACGAAACTCAAACGTTGTAAGAAGGATAAAGGTTTGTCGTCCATGGTATAAACTGGTTAGGGAATCAATTTCTAACTCTTGGTCCAGCTATTCGAAGACGTACCAAATGTAGGCCAAGATCTACTCCTAATTGAGACGAGTGGTATTTATAGTAATTTAGTGTGCATCGTAACATGTCTGTAACTCTATTTGACCTTATATTTGTAGTTATTCTTGATATAAGATTAACGGTATCAAAACCAAGGCACCATGAAGCAAGCTACTTGTAGGACGTGCACATACCAGGAGGATCTCATTTGAGCTACAGATTCTACCCTTATGAGAAGTAGCCTTTTGCACGTAGTCGTTCGAAATGGATTGAAAGTAAGTGATGATCATTAATAAAACCCAATGTACAAAGGGATTCTCGAAGATTCAATTTATAGAGAAAAAAAAACATTTCATATACCTTGTCCAACTCTTCTTGTTCTCTCTCCCTCTGTGTATGAGCGGGTGTGCGTGTGAGCGAGTGTGCGTGTGAGCGAGTGTGTGTGTGAGCGAATGTGCGTGTGTGTGCGAGCGAGTGTTTTTGTGTGCGCGAAGAAAAATTCAGGAGTAAACCTACTTAAAAGTTGCTAAGCATCCTTAAAGCTTAGCAGTGTGGAGGTTTCATTTAAAGATAAATCATAATATAGTTTTTTTTCTCTATTTTGTTAGGATTCAGTTAGTGAAAACATTTCACACATATAAACATTTGGATCAAGAAGATCTAAATGGATTTTTTGGACTAATAGCATGTATGTGCTTAATTCTAATCCAACAGTAGGAATTCAGTTAGAGAAACCGTTCTACACGCATATATATTTGGACCAAGAATAAAATATATGTTAAACCTCAGAGTTATGTTTCTGCGAATAATTTGGATCCAGCATTAGTATTTAAACAGGAAAATTATTTCACGCGTATAGATACTTTGATAAATGGGAATAAAACATATACTAAATTTCTATCTCAGGGATCAGCAACCCATGGCACACGTGCCACATGGGGCACGCGGTACAATTCTCAGAGGCATTACTCAAAAAATTTGTCAATTTTTGAGTGGATTGAAGTTGATAAATTTGTAATGGACCTTATTTAACAATTATCTTCAGAATTATGGACATCTACGGAACTTTGAAAAATTCTGAAAGATAGTTCTAAAGATAATTTTACAGCTATTTTGTAATTTATTGAACGTCGTTGATGGAAAGGATTAATTGTTTGAAGAGAGAAAATTGCATCTACTTTGCCTTCCGCTTTAGGTTCTATATATCTAAGTGAACAAATCACTCCTAAAATGAAAAATATTTTGAGTCCACAAAAAAATTGTTTAGCAATTAAACGCTTAGAATCGTGTCCAATTCAAAATCACAAATTATACCCCTGATTTTGCGATAGAGCGGTGCAATCATTAAATTTTTTATTTATCTTTTTATTTAACTTCAATGAAGAGAAATACTTATATTTTATGCTGTTTATTTTAAGAAATATTTTTAAATGATGCAAAATTAACATTTAATAAATCTGTCTAATAATAATATCTGTATATAATTTATCTCTATTCTCTAACTCAGCACGCATTATTGCGGAACTGGAATTGTTTCAAAAGTATCCTACTTTGTAAGTCGCTGAATCAGATTGTTAGATTGGTTTGGCACACCACTACTAAAAGGTTGCCGATCCCTGTTCTATCTTAACTTACTCCTAATCGTTGTCCGTAATTTCTAATCTGCCACAACTACGCAGAGAAGTTAATCCTGATAAATCTACACAGCACCATTCGATTAAAAGTAATTATAAAAATTGAAGTAAACGAGTTTTCTGTTTTATTTCATACAGTAATAAATTCGGTAAGCGTAATTTGTTAAATACTGTAACTACACGTTCAATTTTAAATATATAACGGTTTAACCCAGATTTTTGTTATCAGGGATTTCCAATTTCCCATTCGTTCTGGATAATCGAGGATCTACGATAAAAGAATAAAATAAGATTTATGTAACAAATACCATTACACAAAATGTCTACATTTAATTTTAAACTCAGCGTATCTTTTCACAAGGATTAAGCTCACAATTCGTCTTGTTCGCCTCTCTTCTAGATTACGTAGAGAGCCTGGGGAAAATGGTATTAGTTCGAAGTAAAAAATATATTTGCAAGAATTGAGCAGATATGTTTAAAAACTATACAAAAAAAGAAACTTGATTGTGACTTTTCTAATTTATATTAACGTAGACCTTCTCACGCAGAGTATATCATACCCACCACCTAACTTTTTCACGACTCCATCTAAACCTTTTTTGGATAATGAATAGTTTCTCGTGTAATGACTTGAGATTCATATCCTTTGAGAGAGGGGCCTTAGCTTGTAGGTGAATTCGTAATATGTATTTCTGTATACCAGTGCTTCTCAAAGTTTCAACACTTGCGACCCAATTTTAAATCATAATTTTCTTCGGGCCCCCCCATACAATGACAATGTATTAACTGCAATAATAATGTACTTTGACGCTAAAATTACCATACTATCTTAATTATAAACCACTCAAATTATCAAGATAAATACTAAATTTTGTATATGTTACTTTCAAATAATAGATATTTTAAGTAAGTTATTTTTAAGTAAGTTATTTTAAGTAAATATATATACTTTTAAGTAATAAGAAAAGAGTATTATGCTGCTTTTCTTTTCTAATTTTTAAATTGGAACAAATAATAATAAAAGTGCAACGTGTATTTTTTATGTCAGAATGTATTATTTTTTACTTCCTTTAAATAAATTTTTATAAGTTTTTAAAATATTCTTTTATTCTCGACTTTTTGATATGTGCTCGCGCCCCCCTCGTAGGTTTATCACGTCCTCCTAGGGGGGAGCGTCCCACAGTTTGAGAAACACTGCTGTATACTGTTCTCCGGGAATGTCATATCCTGCGCGTATATCACCGTTACAGTTTTAAATGCATGGGCACGCTGTAAAATCTTTCTTATGCTATGGCGCTTTTTTGTAGTTATGATGAAGAAATGTGATATTTAAGTAATTTAATATATACAGTATTTAATAGAGATATAGTGCAAAAGTATTTTCGGATGAAAAATGTCTCTTAGAGAAAATGATGAGGAAGAATCGTATTATAAAGAGTTTAATAACAAGTATGATTTCTCTACTGAAATCAATCGAGATAATTTAACTCAGGGAGCAATTATTGTCCTTGAAAAAATGACCATATCATATTCAATGGCTAGAAAATGTAATCTCGCTAGCCTATGGCAATATTTTTGTGCTGTTGATCGTTGCGACAAAAAATGTGCAAATTATTTTGTTAAGTACTCAGAAAGCACTTACTAAACATCGAACCTGAAGCCGATTTCTGAAGATTTCTATTTACAGAAGAATGTAAAGAATGTAGAAACCAGTAAACAATGCTTGTATGATATTAAAAAAAAATTAAGATCCAGTGAAAACATCGCATTCACTCGCGCCGAAAGGAGTATTGAAACATTGTACTGAATATCCTAATAAAAAGAACAGTACGACATAGCCATCTGTCGATAGCTATGACGTGGGGTTTCCGCGTAAGTTAGAGGTGTGGGATTATC
>BMAV01019520.1:115087-136422 GCA_019973955.1 Trichonephila inaurata madagascariensis
TTTTAGAATGTGTCATTAGATTTTTATTTTCATTATTTTAATGTAATTCTTTAAGCAGTTATTTTTTTTCTCTAAGCTTCAAGATTGTATTATGATTAAAATGCTACACAGTCTGTTAAAGCAATGAATGAAAAAAAAAGTTTATTTTAAAGCATTTAAGATTTGTAAATTCGGGCTTACCTTCCAGCAGATTAGATAATTTTTTCTATTTTACTCTTTCAGCAGGACTATATAAATAAGGTGTGAAAAAGCCATTTAATGACTTAAACTCCCAGGGATGGTACATGTTTTAACACATTGAAATATTAAGTTACAGAAAAAAAACTTAATTATATTTTAATACAAAAAAAAACATTTTTTATCTTATTATTTTTACAGGAGCTATAACGATCGACATAAAAAAAAAAAAGAATTTCTTGCTGAATTTAAGTGTATACATGTGGATGTGCACGCGAGAGAGTATTTAGACAAAAATAAAAATGCAGAAGTACATATGGGAAAACTTACGAAAGTTCAATTTCTGCTTCTGAGACAATTAACAATTGCCGTTTTATATTGTCTACTACTTAAATTTTTCTTTCTTATTGTTTTTATTGTGTAAAAGCTATTTAACGACTGAAACTCCCTGGGATGGAACATGTTTTAACACACTGAAATATTAGATTATAGGGAAAAAATCTTAATTAAATTTTAATAAAAACAAAAAATTTTTTTACCTTATTATATTCACAGAAGCTAAAACGATTGATATAAATAAAAGAGTTTCTTGTTGAATTTATGTATATATATATGCATGCGCGCGAGAGAGAATATTTAGATGAAATTAAAGGGGAGAATTACACACGAAACACTTACAAAATTTCAATTTCTGCTTCCGAGACAATTAAATATTACTGTTTTATATTGTCTACTACTTAAATTTTCTTTCTTACTGTTTTTATTTTTCTTTGTCAAAGGAGAATTTAAAAAAAAATGAAGAATGGAAAATTAATCTTGCGTAGTTATGAGGAAACTTATAAAATTGGATTAGAAGTTTTGGAGGCGTGAATGTGTATTTCAGTTTTTTTATAATACACACAAAATTCAGTGATCTAAGGCAGAGTAAACATTTTGGTAGCTAGTTCATAATTTTATGCAATTAACCCATACCGCTGCCAAAGTCAAGTGCGTGAAAAAAAAACTATTTGTTTTTCTACTTTTGCATGGTAATTTGAAGATGGATTTATGCATGCACTTGAAGTGTTAACATTATCCAAAAACTCTTGTCTTTTATATTGCATATTTTTCAAGATAATGCTTATGTTAGTGTGTTATGTTAGTGTATAACGTTAATATGTTAATTAAAAATGAATATTTTCAGAGTAAATAACTACCAGACCGACAAATTTGCATGGTGTGTATGAGATACATAGACGACATGGAATCGCATGGGAATTAAGGTTCGCAAAAGCTGTAGTTACGAGCTATGGTGCAACGAAGCCAAAAAAAAGAACAGAAACAGTAATGGGGTAGAAATATTTCATTGAAAGATTATAATAAAACAGATGTTCGATGTTACAGAATTTATCTCGAAGGCCTGACAGCAGCGTTGCACGGAACATCTTATATTATGGACAATTCCTGGCATGTCCCTTATCTCCCATCAGCTACAAATAATTGAGCCATGATATCTTCAACTGAAGAAAAGGGCGTCTTATACACACAACTTTTCATATGCCTCTAGAATCCTCCTGCAAGATAGGTCCAGTGATCTGACAGGCCAATGAACAGGGACACCACGATCTATCCACTACTGCCTAAAGGTTACGTTGAGGTGCTTTTTGTGGATGTGAATTCCGTGATGTGGAGAAGCCCCCGTCATGCTGGTACCACATTGAACGGTTCAATGACGGAGGAACATGTGCAGCGTCAAGAAATTCGAGCAGGACTTGTTGCAAGTAGATCAGTTCTACCCTACTGTCCAAAGTGAGTGAGTGAATATTAACACGTTGCACTTTTCAGCTACACGAGGGCTTTTGGTGACGGACCACGTAATGTTGAACCATGGTCAAGTGACGTAGATGGCACCTGTGAGCTAACACCCCCCTCTCCTAACTACCATACCACACCAACGGGAGGACGTTTCAGCTCTCGACAGATTTAACGTGCATCGCTGTCAGTTCTTTTTGAAACAGTTTAGTATTTGCCTTTTTTATTCATTAGTTTGATGGAAGATTACATAATAATTCAAATGTATTAAAGTAGCAAAATTAGTATGCTCAAGGTGATTCGCTACCATACCAACAAACTTACAGAATATGTAGGGGGTACACGGATGACTCGGAATCACATAGGATTAATTTCAGGATAGCAAATGCCATATTTTCAAGCTTTGGGGCAAAGAAGCAGAGAAAAAAACAGAACAGCAACACCTTAATCCAGTGCTTCTCAAACTTTCAGTACTGGCGACCCAATTTTCAATCACAATTTTTATCGCGCCCCACTTATACAATAATAATGGTTTGAATGCAATACTATATATATATATAATTCACTTTGACTCTCAAACTACAATACGATCTTAATTATAAACCGTACATCTTCACAAGGTAAGTGTTAAATTTTGTATATGTTACTTTTAAGTAATATATATTTTAAGTAAATTATATATACTTTTAAGTAATAGGATAATTATTATGCTATTTTTCTTTCGCTAATTTTTAAATTAGAACAGATTGCAAAATGATATTTAATTAAAGATTTATTCCCTTTATCATCCATTTCTATAGGTACAAATATCATTAGAAAAATAATCTAGCCTATGTTGCTCTCTATCATATTCATCACATCTGGCAAAAATTCTGGCGAAGGTTTACGTGAGTCTGGCCAACCTGTCGGAAGTCTGCGCAAAGCATGTAAAAAAGCTATACCTGGTACAATTCTATTCAGTTTTGGTCGAGTTGATACTTCTATAGCTACCGAATCTGTCTTGAATGTACATTTTATAATTTACACGTTAGCTGTAAATCACAAAATAATATATATATATATATATATATTTAAGTCATAGAGAACATTCGATGATAATAAAGTATCAACAAGTACACAGAAGAGTATGGTTCCGAAAATTATATATAAATCAAGGATATATTTTAAAGACTACTTAAATTTTGGATTTACTATTACTATTACTGAAAAACCCTGGGTAAAACTTACATGTGTACTTACTATGTGTTAAAACTTACAAATCTGAAGAACAACATGCGGAAGTTGTTTTTAAAACCATAGAAAATCATTTAGTTATGTTGGCATGGAATTTTAAAAAGTATTTTCTTGCTGAAAACAACTTAATAGCAAGTTACGAGTGGGTTAGGGATTCATTTCACAAAACTTCAGAAGGGCTCTCAATTGCCGAAGGAGAAATTTTCATAGATTTCACATCCAGTGACATAGTTAAATGGAAATTTTGGAATAAATAGCTCTTTGAAATTTCTGCACTGAAAACAAAAGCATTTCGTATACTATTACCATTTTCAACATTATGCCTTTGTAAAACTGGATTTTCTGTGGTGGCTGCTTTGAAGACAAAATATAAATCTCAGCTAAATATAGAAAAAGGACTCAGAGTGTCAATTTCTAATATTAAGCCTTCCTTTGAAAAAGTTTGCTCTGCAAGACAAGCCTATGGAAGTCACTAATAATTATTAAACTTGTTCTTATACTGGCTGAAGTACCCATTCTTCACACGAGTTTATTTTTTAAAAAAAAAATAATACATTATTCTGTATATAATAGCTTAATTGTAAGGATAGTAAAACCAAGTGCATGACAATGTATACAAAAATGTAAAATGATTTTTTGAAATGAATGCTTATATTATAAATAGTTTTGAACGAACTGTAATTTTAAGCCTCACAGAATTAGCATTTAGAATTAATGTTAAATAATGAAAAAGAATGTAAAATTCAAATAAAGAATAATTGTGTTATTTTTAATATTTAAAGCGAAAAAACTTCAAAATGTCTTAGCCCGAGATCAAATGTGCACTCGATACTAATGTTAATGTTCCCGCGGAGTGACTCACCCCAATCCTTTTTTCTTATAATTATTTTTACTATATACAATAAAAATCACAATTTCAGTGAATAATTTATCTAAGAGAAAATATACTTACCTATTTAAAGGATTTTTCAATTAGTCTTCGAAAATTTGAGAAGAAATCCAGTAAAACTGATCTAAAATGTTTCAAATATGCGTGACTTTAATAAAGGACACAAATCACAGACACTTTTCGCTAACATTCAGTTCAGTGTATTCAGTATAAAAATAATATGGATATTAATTCTAAAAGAGGATTGTGTTCAACGTTTTTCGTTATGCATTATATGCTTCAGAATACTCATAAAAATAAAAATCTTGCCAAATAATTCTGCAAAATGCTCAATATATCATAAAACCTTTTCACATGGAAAAAGGCGAAACAGAAATATATTATTTACAACTTCCCTAAAAAAAAAAGAGATGGAGATAACCATACCAGTAAGTTCGAAGGTCAGCTAAAATAATATATTAGGTTAAAAGAAACGTAATAAAAAAAATCTCTCATCGTGGAATTACAGTACAGCAAACAAAATATTTTTTTTAATTTGGTTGTAGGATCAAAGATATAGCTTTTGAGCGTTTGAAGTAGAATCTTTTATTTTTGATGATGTAATTTTGCCAGATGATATATATATATAAATCATATTAGTGTAAATCTGTATTTTTTTTATTATGTCAGAAAGTATTTTGTTATGTTTAATTCCAGTAAATTAAATTTTTTAACATTTATTTTCGATATGCTCGCGCCCCCCTAGGGGGGCGCGCTCCACAGTTTGAGAAACACTGCCTTAATCAGTATAACGCCCATGTAAGAGCTTTGGAGAAACCTCATCGTACGCAGCCATGTGCAGCTCAACAGCGCTTCTCGGTCATTGTTTGGGCTAGCATTCTTGAAGACCACAACGTTGGCTACAGCTCAAACTTCTGTCCATTCCTTTGGACTGTAGGGCCGTGTAGAGCAGCGATGCACGTTAATCTGTTGAAATCTGAAAGCATAATGAAAAATGTTTTACACAATTTTTTTAGCAGTAATATCCATATTATTATAATGAATACACTGTTAACCCGGAAGTGGTCGCGCAGGGCACACATATCACGAAATTGTTAATTCTGGCAAAACTGTTTATTAGTTACCAAAGAAAAATTGAAAAGTCTTTGAAAGTAGGTAAGTAAACTTTTTCTTAGTTAAATTACTCACTGGAATCACGATTTGTATCATGTACAATAAAAATAATTATAAAAAAATATTAGGGTGGACTCAATCACCCCGCCTGGCCATTAACGTTAGTATCGAGTGTGTGCCTGCTCTTTTCGCTTTAAATATTGAAAATAACACAATTATTCTTCATGGAAATTTTATATTATTTTTCTTTATTTAACATTAATTCTAAATGCTACTTATGTGAGGCTTAAAACTTCAGTTCACTTAAAACTAATTATAATATGAACATTCATTTTAAAATATCATTTTACATTTTCGTAAACATTGTCGCGCATTTGGGTTTACGCTCCTGACAGTTCAGTTATTATATCAAGAAAGTTTTAGTTTTTAAAAATGAACGCGTGCGAAGAGCGGGTACTTCAGACAGTATAATTTTAATGTAACAGTGCTGCGCCAGGTATTTTTTAACTAATGTATTAAAACTAAATTAAGAGCAAGTTATATAAGTATTAGCGACTTCCATGGGCTTGTTATGCAGAGGAAAGTTTTTTCAAAGGAAGGTTTACGATTAGAAATTGACACTCTTTTTCTATATTTGGCTGAGATCTATATTTTATCTTCAAAGCAGCCACCGCATTTTGCTATCTGTTCCAATTTAAAAAATCGAGAAAGAAAAATAAAATATTTATTGCTTAAAAGTAACTTATATAAAATTTAATATACTTATCTTATTAATTTTAAAGTTTATTATTAAGATCGTATTGTAGCTTTAGCGTCAAAATGTATAAGGGGGAGGCGCAAAAAAAATTATGATTAAAAAGTAGGTCGCCAGTATTGAAAGTTTGAGAAGCACTGCAGTAATGTGTTATTCCATTTAAGCCCGGACGTCCTGTATTAATTCGAATGATTTTTTCTCGTTAATGATATAGCTATAACATAATTTATATATATACTCAGGCAAATTTCATTAGCTATATATAATTCCATGTGATCAATAATTTTTAAAACTTAAATACCAAACACAGTATTGAGATATACTTTACCCTTCTTATAAAAAAAACATGTAAAAAATTTAATATATCGATGACTTTTTTACAATTCAATAACCTTTTACCCTGCTAAGTTCACATAAATTATTTTGCAGTGCTTGAAATTTTAAATTTGATAATAAACTAACCAGTGGTCTATTTTTGTAAAAAAGAATTAGTATTGCTTCGGAATCAAATTATTACAGGAAAAAGTAATTTAAGTGCAAAATTTAATTTACATCTAAATTAGATTTATTAATTGTTCTACTTTAAACGCATTTTCCTATTACTTTCTCACTTTTTCGGGAAAAATGCTAATTTTTCTTCAACATCCAGTCATATAAAATTCCCTTCAAAATCTACATCTTTATATGACTAGAAATATTTCCAAGTAATTCTCCTTGAGAAACTAAGTGCTTTTCCTCTAAGGAATTCCTAATGCATTCAGACATACCATTTTTCTCTTTGATGCAGACTCTACACTTAATCTTAATTAACCAATTGTACTCTTTAATGTCAGTCTTCCCTGGTAAACAGATTCATGTGAGATACCAGAGTAAAGATGCACGTGTCGCTCTTCCATCTTCACAAAGAAAGACCTCTTGTCTTATTTATTGACTCTTGAATAAACATGTCGTAGACTGGTGGATTTGAATTGCTTCGATGATTCCTTATATCGATTATCTCAAAGAAGAGTCCGAGATATCGTTTAATCCTATCGATTTCCTGCTGCTGTAACGCATATTCAAAAGCTTTCAACAAAGTAGATCTCCAGAGAATTGATTTACAGAAACCCGGTAAATTTAAATGCATTAGAGTCGTTGGAAAAAACAGTGTATTTATTCTTTTTTTGAAAAACTGCATAAAGAAAATAATTGCAGTGAATTACTTAATTTTACTTTATTGTTAGTAATGCCATGTGAATGTGGAGTAGGATATTTATAGTAGATTGAGTAAATGAGGGATTTATTAACGTCGCACAATGAAGAAACACGAGGGCTGTTGGTAACGGATTGCTTAATTCCGCTTTGTCTATACGCTATAGCTCGATTTTTTTTCCGTCCAGTCAAATTGATACCTTGAGCTACAAAAACTCAAATCTGCAAATGACTGTCACTTGTAATAATCTAAGAAAAAATTTTTAAGTCAATTCCTACTTAGATGAACTAAGAAAAATTTCATTTTAGCTACTTTTTATTAAATATTTACAATCAATATAAATATGTACATACATAAGACAAAATAACAACTTTAAGTGGTAATTAATTTTTATTAATTATCATTAAAATATCGTATTGTCATCCAAAACAATCGAGTCTATAAAATGTCAGTTTAACTGAATGCTTTAAAACGTGAGAAAAAAAAAATCTTTTGAAGTTTTGACCCAAGTCGCTAAAAATGAAACCAACGTGGCTGTGTATCTGTAATTCTTTTAATAATTAGTTTCAGTCAATTAATTTTAATTAATTATACTTAAATTACCCTAATTTTACCCAAAACAATAGTGTATAGAAAATTTCAACTCAAATGGGCGCTTTAAAATGTGAGAAAAAAACCTTTTCAAGTTTTGACACAAGTCGCCAAAAATGATGCAAACGTGGCTGTATTTGCAATTATTTGAATAATTAGTTTTAATCAATTAATTTTTATTAATTATAATTAAATTACTGTATTGTCATCGAAAATAATCATGTATGTAAAATTTCAGCTCAATTGAGTGCTTTAAAATGTATTTTATTAACGATTGTAACTTTCACCAAGCTAAATTTATAAAGAGTGTGAGCTAATAGTAGGAATTGAAAAAAAGCATACGATGTAGGATTCAAAAGTTCCCGAAATGAGAATTTAACTTGAAAAATTTTTGCAGTAGAGCGTTTACGATAATATTTATATGTCATTTCCCCTTTTCTATAAAGGTTTGTCCCAAATTACGTGGTCGATGATTGGGACACCAATCCACGGCGTCGTATTTAGTAGGTGGGTTTATTTAGTTGCCTACGGTTAAAAGAAATTGCGTTTGTTAAGCAGAGAAAAATATCAAATTTTGTGTTGGCTTGAAAAAGTGTTACGGAGACGTACGAAATGTTGATACATGTTTAAGACAGTAATACATTATCGCAAACGCTAGATTTTTAGGGTCATCGATATTTGAGAGAAGGCATGGAAAGTGTCAAAGACGACAAACGCTCTGGACGTCCATGGACTTCCCACACCACTGAAAAACATTGAAAAGGTTTCTGCGGTGGAACGCTAGAACACACTTCAAACAAAGACAGGGTGAAAAGGAAAACAATTTTTTGCATCATCCCTCTTACTCCCCTGGATTCTACCACTGAAACTTCAGAATATTTTTTGAACTCGCTCGTCAATTGTAGTGTCGTCGATTACAATTAATTAAAGAACGTGGCTAAAAATGGATTCCAGAAATGTTTTAATGAAATTTACCAGCGATGGTAAAATTGTGCTGATGCTCAAGGATATTATTTCGAAGGAGGATGTATTTCAGCAAATTAACTGGTAATAATTTTTAAGTTATACTCTCAGTCCGGGAACTTTTGAATCTTATTACGTATAAATAGCCAGTATGGTAGAGAATTGTATAGTTATTTTGTGGACAATAAAATCAGGCAATTCCGAAGTTATAGTCGTTTAGATATTGGTCGCTTATAAGACATTGAAGGATTTCTCTTTGGCGAGTTTCAGAGGTCGCATCTAATTTTAAATAAGTAACTTTCATTTCTTTTTATTTCTTTATTTATTTTGCCTGGAATTCATATCGCGTACTTAGTTATAACTCTTAAATTAATAAAAGTGAATTATTGTGAATTACTATTTGTCATCCTTTTGCATATAATTTGATAGTTCCTCAATCTTCAAAGCTTTCAGTTCCCCCTGGAGTGCCTCCCCAATTAATCATCATGTTGCTATCCGCGTGAAATAGTTGTCATATGTATGTGGCTTGGAGGTAAGAAAAATTTTGTACCCCTGCTTTACATAGTGTTTAGTAATGCAGCAAGAATTGAAACCTCGATTTATCAAACTTTGAAAAAAATATTTTCTTTTAAAATAAGCTTATCCATTTTTTATTCTACATTTTGCTCGTTGATTTCTTACATTTCCCTGAAACACTCAAATTGTGTAATGGCTTATGAATGTTTTCATTGACTCAAGATATATCATATGAGATTTTTAACCCTTTATCTACCACATTATGACTTACTGCAGTTTTTTTCATGCAATATTTTTTTTAATCAGTACATTGACAATTAAGGGATATACATAAACAAAGTACTCAACTTTGGAAAATTTAACAAGTTAGAGCTAATTAATTAATTAAAGATAGTCAACTGTAAAATTAATTCTAAACACTGTTCACTTAAAATAAATAGTCAGATCGTTTTCTAAAGTCTTCATTAGCATACAAAAAACTAAGACACTTACCTTTTGACATTAACTACTTTTTCGAAACAAAAATTGACAATCTTAGCAATCCGATCAAAATGCCAGCTGAAAACGCAATTTCTGTTATGAAACTATTCGCCTTCCCACAAAAAATACTCATCATAGAACCCGTGCTGCCATATATCTTAGAGAAGAGCGGATTTAAAAAAATATTTTTACTAAGCATCGTCAGAGTATTCGTAAAAATGGTTATTGTATGTAATTTTAAAGTGAATGGTACTTATCGTCGGTACCGTCGGAGATAAAGGGTTAAAATGTTCATGAATATAAATGTTTTGAAACACATAATAAAAATATTTAACTTATAAAGCTACCACAATGACTTAAAACCATTATTCCAAACCGGAATAATGGTGGTGCGGTAGTTAGGAGAGGGGGTGCCAGCTCAGGTGTCGTCCCCATCACTTGATTATGGTTCAAAATTACATGGTCCGTCGCCAAAAGCCCTCGTGTAGATGAACAATGTGACGTTAATATTCACTCACTATTCGGTAAAATTAAATCCTAGTACAGGTTCGCATCGCCAGAACTCAGGTGCCTCCCTCTAGGGAGGAAACTCGATAGGAACAAAAATACTAGCAGTGATTTGTATCTGCCTATATGGTGCCACACAAGAAAAAAAGATACCAACTTCCGAGGAATGTACTAAGTCTGCAATGGTAAAAATCCAAATTCGCAGCCCATTAGAAAATGAAAAAAACATCTTCCATTTAAATGAAAATCTTAGCAATTTTAAAAATTAGATAATAATTTTATAAATATAAAAGATATATAATATATATATATATATATATATATATATAAGCTTGCGCGTTCTATACTTTTAAGAAGTAAAAATATTTAAAGAGATAAAAAATAAATGTAAATTTTTTTTTGTGTGTACCTGTTAAGTATAGTACCTCTTTTTGCGAGTTTTTTTTAAAGTAATGAATATATTCGGTAAAGTGAAAAATGTGTTTATAAGATTATTTTTATTCTAAACGATTTAATGCTCCATTTTGTTTTGTTTTTTTAAGCAGAAAATACTGCATCCTAGTTGATATAATAATTTTAAATTCTTACTTTAATACACAATGCAAAAACTGAAATATTCCTATTTATCTTTTGAAGGGGAACATCAGACAAAATACTAAAATGCCAAGGGATGAATTTATAAGGAAATATTTTATGATGAATACATCATATGATGTTTCCATTTTATTCCCCTGTTTCAAAAACTATTTTTTATGGCTACGATTATGTTTTTTTCTAAAGGAAACAGTTTACTTTTTTCCCAAGTGAAAAACAATGTAATAAGATTAAAAAGTAAGATTATCTTGTTATATAAATGGATCCAGTGAACTTTCGTTTTTGTTTTGCTAAAAAATGCCAGTCATCTATTCTTTTTGAAAAGGAGAAAAACAAAGCTTTCTGGTAAGATTGTTTCTACATTTTTTTTCTCTTTTTCATCATCTCTTATTTTACATAAATACAATTACTCAAATGAAAACAGGAAAGTGAATTTGTTTACCAAAAACGTCTTCTTATCAGGTAATAGGCAATTTTTTTGTACCTTTAATGAAGCTTTCTTCTATATAATATCGGAAATGAGATTAATAGTCTTACGAGATAAAGATAAAATGAGTATGCAGAATTGTTTTTTTTTTTTTTTCTTTTTCACAAAAATATTAAACTGGCAGCATTTAAGGTATCCGAACCCGTTCGGAGTACTTTTTGAAGAAATAGCATATCTGAACATTATAAATGCGTTTTTCGGACAATGCCAATATATACTAATACTTCACTATAACAATATTTTAAATAAATTGCCTATAAATGTTTCAAAAATCACAATTATACGTGAAATTTTAGTAATATTTCTGAACAAAGCAATTAGAGGAAAAAGTAATACACTTATATCACTAAAAGTATTACTAAAACAAATTAGATGCATTTACCAATGGAATAATAATACAGTTTTAATGTTTTATTGAAATTAAAAATTTTAGAGATGATCGAGTAAATATTATAAGAAATGTAACATTCTTTATGTGACCATTGGTTTAAATAACAAGACATAACTCAAAAAATATTCTTTCAATAAGAAATATTTTTGTAATTTCTCTAGAAAATAACATAAACATAAATATACACAACATAACATAAATATCAGGTTCAAAAAGTTTTATAGAAATTCATTTCTAACCTTTTGAGTTATCAGACTCACCATAAAAGGTTGTGAGCAATTTAAATGCCCGATTCTGGTAGATCAAAGGCCCACTTCCGGTTTTTTTAACTTTTTAAAATTGATTGTAACTTGGCCTCTAGGTAGCGTAGTAACAAACAAAGCATGTTTTGTAAAGCCAAACGCTAGCTCTGTTCAATGAAATAAAAGCAAAAATATCTGTCTTGTGACCGAATTCGGTCATTTTCAGCGTTTTCGGATACTTCAAATATTTTTAAAATTTGAGGATTTTGTCAAAGTAACCTAAGGAACAAAAATGGAAAAATTAATATTGTGTCATAAAAAGTACAATTATCATTGGCATCAATTAAGAATGAATTATAATTTACATTTTAAACCTTAAAATAAAAAATAAGTAATCATTAGTTTTAGCAAATTTAAGGCCTTAATTAGTTTTCAAAAAGATAAGTCTGTGTAATTGATATCTTTTAGACATGTAAAAGAATTGTATTTCTTATAACGAAAAATACCTTATCATTATTATTAGGCTATTCTGTTTTTGTTTATACGTTTAATAATTTAGATATCTTTACTTTAAAGCTTATTTTAAGAACCATCCGATGTGTTTAATTTAACTAGTTCCAAATGATGTTTGAAGATCCATTTCTTACCATACTTTTTTCCAATTATATACATAATCCATCGCTTTCTCCCCTTAACTACATTTTTCGCTATATATTTTAAAAATACAGGATGATCGCAAAGTGTTGTCCTGGTTACAAATACTTATTGTGCTGAAACTATTACAGTTAGACATATGTTTGTTTTGTAATGGATTTTGTGGAAATCCATATGTTTATAGGGTTACGAGTAGGAATTGCAATATAGGACCAAAAGTTTAATACGGTATTCGGTATTTTTGAGATATTAGTACCGGTTTTAATACCGGTAGTAGAAATTTTAGAAAAAGAAAGAAAACACGAGAAAACAAAGAAAACGAATGTTTCTCTGTTTGATTTCCCAGTTTTATTAGAAAGTGTAAATATCACAAAAGAACAAGTAATACAAAAAAAAAAACATTTAAGTCAATTCCTACTTAGATCAACAAAGAAAATTCTATTTTAGCTGCTTTTTATTAAATAGTTACAACTAATATAAATATGTATATACAATTGACAGAATCACAACATTAAATAATAATTAATTTTTATTAATTACCATTAAATTATCGTATTGTCATTCAAAACACTAGCGTAAATAAAATTTCAGTTCAACTGAATGCTTTTTAAACGTGAGAAAATAATCTTTTAAATTTTTGACCCAAGTCGCTAAAAATGAAACTAACGTAGTTGTATCTATATTCTTTAAATAATTAGTTTCAGTCAATTAAATTAATTTTAATTAGTTATAATTAAATTATCGTATTTTTACCCAAAACAATTGTGTATAGAAAATTGCAGCTTAAACGAGCGCTTTAAAATGTGAGGAAAAAAACATTTTAATGTTTTGACACAAGTCGCCAAAAGGATCGCTAAGTCGCCAAAAATGATGCCAACGTGGCTGTATTTGCAATTCTTTGAATAATTAGTTATAATCAATTATAATTAAATTACTGTATTGTCATCCAAAATAATCATGCATATAAAATTTCAGCTCAATTGAACGGTTTAAAATGTATTTTATTAACTATTTAAAATTCCACGAAGGTAAATAAATATAGAGTGTGTGAGCTAATAGAGAAATTGAATAATTTGTAACTTATAAAGTATAACAGTATATAAAGAATTACAAAATGTAAACCTACATCTTATTTATTTAAATCCCAAAAATTGTAAATGCCATTATTCAGTCAGTGGTACTATTACAAATTTTTGAAAGTGATTTTTAAAAACATAATGCATCAATTGTACTGTCATTAATCATGGAACGTAATTTTGAACAAAAATTACCAGCTGCCGAAAACGCTGTTTCGGCATCTACGCTAGTTGGTGGTACTCTAAGCAATGTGCGCCATATTTTCCAAGTATTTACCTCTAAATTCCTCATCTTCAAATAAACCGACTTCTCGTCGGACGATTTTGAATACAGCTGATTTCTAACTTTTTTTTTTTTTGTTATTTTTTTTTTTTTTATATTTTATCACTTATCTTGATTGTACGATGCAATTTTATATTCACAGTCTAATTTCGCTAGGGAGACAATTCGTTAGGGAGACATATAAACAAAAATGTATACTATTTTGCTATGTAAGCGATCCCTGAACACATAGTGGGGGCAATTTACAAAATTTATAGTAAATAACGGAAAAACGGTACTTAAACTTGTGAATACCGGTATTACAAACTTGTACAAATGGCTCAAAATATCGGTATTGCAATCCTAGTTACGTGAGCGTAAATAATCATTCTATTTCAATTTTAGAGATTATTAAAATACATTAATAAGAAGTTCTGTCCTTTTTATATCAAGAGACAAGAATACAAATATAAGTATATTTTTCAATGCAAGCGAATTCTTAATGCTAGGACTTAGATATCAGTAATTTATATATATAAATATATATATACATATATATAAGCTTAACTTTTCAACATGGCTCTATTTTTTTTCTATTATGTTGAAACTTTTTGCTGTACGGGGAAGGTTGGATCCATAAAGCATTGCTAACCCTAAATCGATGGCCTAATTCAGCGACAGCTTTAGAAATAATAATAAGTCTCCAGTTTAGTCCAAAGATTTTTTGTATCTACATTTGTTGTGTCTTTTGAATTCCAATTTCTTCATTCTTAAGAACTGTAGGTTCTAGAAATTCTTCACTTTTATTTTATTATACTATATATATATATATATATATATATATATGACATGTTTTGTGAGTCAGAAAGAGACATATTTTTTGAAAAAAAGGAACTTTATTTGATGAAAGTTAGACATCATCTGACGCTAAGAGCAGAGAGAGAAAACGAACACACGCCACCGAAAATCTTAAGTGGACTAACACTTAAAAAGCAGATGTCATATGTATCATGGATTTTATGAGTGAACTTGAAAGTTAATGCTGACATATGGGGAAATTAAATATACGATCTGGAATAAGACATGTTTATTGGCTAGGCCATATGTTCCGAAGAAATAAATGGGTGATTAGTTTAATACTTGAAGATGAAATGAAAAAGATGAGTTAAGAGCTAGGTAGAGAATTTAATTTTTAATCTAATTTAATTATTCTTAAATCCCCCCCCCCCCCAATTTTAAAAGGAAGTACTGGCGTGGTTTTTCTCTCTCTACAAACTTAATCTATTTTCAACACATACAAAGCAATACATAACATCATTTGGAAACACATATTACACTCAGTAGAAATATTTAAACAAAGGGAATACTAAAATAAAAATGCTCTAAAATAACAAAACTATAACAACAAACACAGTTATGACAGTTCCAAAAAATTAAGTAATAAAAATGAATTTCCGTACATATAACTGAAGATTAGCTTGTTCAAATCTATTCAACATCCAGAATAAGAGCTCACGTTTCCTCCTATTCCTTCATAATAATAATTTCGTATTATAGCTAGCAGATAAAATGTTTTCAAAAAAAAATTTATATTGGAAAATAATATATCAAAAAATAAGATAGTAGATATAAAAATACATGGTATCATACAAATATTAAAATAATAATTTTGTATAAAAATCTACTCTGGCGCCATCATAGTAATACCTTATAGTGTTACACAACATTTTGAATACATGAAATACATTTTTTTTAAAAAGATAAAAAAAAAATATAGACACTAATAAAATGAAATTATTAATAACATGAAAACGGTGTACAAGAACTTATATGCACTATTCAACACAATAAACAATATTTTATTTCATATGCATTATGAAATATAAGAATATAAAAATATAAGAATTATAAGAATATAAGAGTTAAAAGACTAAAAGAGCTGTTTAAATAATTGTGAGTCGGAAATGTGGACTCTCATCTATCATCACATTTAGTATTTATGTAAATTTTTCACACTATTCACTGTAACTTAACAATGTTGCATACAATATTTTGAATCTCACCGTAACCTTCTAAGTATTCGTTTCATAAAAAAATTCCTGATTATTTTCTTACATCACACATTCACTAATATAAACTGTATCACACTACATATTTTTGAACACATCTCTCTGAGAAATCTGTGTGATCAAATCACAGATGTTCAGGGATGCTAATAAGAAAACAGTAAGATGTGTACATATCAAACTGAACACGTTTGTCCTCTTAATGTTTCAAGACATATACAAAATTATAATGATTGTATTCTCCCTTATCCACTGTATAATATCCAGAAATAAACTTCAAGTTATTAAATTAATTTTAAATTTAGATAAGGAAAATTTTGAGAAATATAGTGAATCCTGATATATGGCCGGTATATCAAAACACACAATTTCAAAATGAAAATATTTAAATGACATGCAATAAGGTTACTGCTGAATATAAAATAATTAACAAAACTATAAAATTCAGTGGAGAAAAAAAATGCAACGTGACTTTACTTTTGTTTCTTATAAAAATAAATATCACTAGTATTAGTACATTAGTCAATTTTCTATAAAAACTTAATTTATACCTTTCAACTTTAAAATACCAATTTCTATCATAAATGTTAACTCATTCGATATCTTAAGATAAAATTATGAAAAGTATATTAAAATTTCTCAAAATTTAGTATGACGAAACCTATGCACTTTGTTTTCTCAGTTAAATTATAAAGAATGTCTGATTTAACGCAACTATATTATAAAAATTAAATATCATATATCATACATTATTATTATTATTAAAGTTCTGTTCAGCAAAACTCAGTCACTTCAATGTTATTAAAATTGGAAATATATAATTTATAACTGACCTCCACTTCGTAGTGGCAGACACCCTTGATGAACGTAATCCAGATGTTGTTGTCAGTTGTGATTTGCACTAGTAAAATTTTATTTATTTAATTTTCTTTCTATGTTGGTACTTCACTATTATTCGATGGTGGTCACACAAATCACTCTGCATTATTGAAAATAATTCACAATACCATTCAGAGAAGAACAATATTTTTTTTATTATTTTTTTTTTTTTTGGCGGGAGAGAGTGACGTCTTTCTTCACGGATTCTCGAACCTTTTTTCTTTTTTTTTCTTCGCCATTAGAACGTTGTTTCTTTCATTCACGGCAATCTGGCCTCTTTAACGTAGAGAGAAATATCATTCGAGGGAGTCCTATAATCGTTATATAGAGCACTTTTCTCGATGCTTGGTATACTTGGCGTTTTCAGCAAAGAGATGTACAGCACAGTCGGAATCCCATAAAATTCTCTATAGCACTTCTTACGAAAGTTGGCATATTGAAAGTTCGTTTTTATTTTAAAATTATTTTACTGCTAAGAATAGCTTTATGTTAAAATTCGAAATCCATTATCAGGTAAATCCTGCCGGCTTTATTTCTGACATGATTTGTGAGTCAGAAACAGACTTAGTTTTTAAAAAAAAGGAACTTTATTTGATCAAAGTTAGACATCATCTGACGCTAAGAGCAGAGAGAGAAAACGAACACACGACACCGAAAATCTTAAGTGGACTAACACTTAAAAATCAGAAGTCATAAGTATCACGGATTTTATGAGTGAACTTGGAAGTTAATGCTGACATATGGGGCTATTAAATATAACGATGTGGGATTAGACATGTTTATTGGCTAAGCCATATGTTCGGAAGAAATAAATGGGCGATTCGTTTGATTCTTGAAGATGAAATGAAAAAGATGAGATAAGTGCTAGATAGAGAATTTAATTTTTAATCTAATTTAATTATCCTTACATATATATATATATATATATATATATAAACAGCATCATAAATGGCCCAGTGAAACGGGTGGGTAACCAGTTAGTACAAGCTAATTGAATTGTGAATTGTAATATTTGTGTCTAAATTTTTCTATTATCGACAAAAGAATACAAGACATTAAATGAGATTGAGCTAAATTATCATTTACGAATAATTTAATGTTGGATGTTAGAGTAACAAGCCTTTAATGTGATAACAGCTATTTATAATAATGTATTAACCATATGCTATATGCATATTCATGGTGACTTGGGAAAATCGTTACACTATCAAAATTAATCAACTCCATTTGCTATGACAGATAATAGATGCCTCCTACACGTCTTGCATGAACTGAATCTACCAACTATAGGGTTTTGGCTTCATTTATATACATTTTAAGCTTGCATCCAAATAAATGATAATGAAATTACAGTCGGACCTTTATATAACGAAGTCGCTAAATCCCGAAAAAAGTTCGTTATATGCAAAATTCGTTATATAGAGGTTCATCTTACAATATAATTTAAAAACCACATAAAAAGAATTTTAAATTCAGGAACACTATATACTAAAAAAAAGTAATTATTTACACCATTTTGTAAATTAATATCTATTCATTTTATACATCTTACCTATGGAAAAAAACGAAAAACTGCAAGTAAAGTTTTTTGACCCTTTTATTCACTTCCTGAAGAATTAAATTTCTTTCTCTTTTCAAGCACTTACGTTTTAACATTTTTGAGTTACTAGAAAAGAAGTTACCAGAACGACTGAAGAATACTACAAATGAACGGAGACCAGTTCAAGGATACGAGGTGAAAGGAAGGAAGGAGGTGAAATGGGATACTGAAGATGTTTCCAGTGAACTAGACATGGTGAGCTAAAGGTTACGCTTCTTGGATGAAATATCCAGAATTATATTGCTCTTGGCAAGTTAAGTACTTTATAAAACCAGTTCGAGATTTATGACCAACATAAAATGTGCTAAAAGATAGATTTGCTATAAAGAAAAATTCCCAATATAGAGGTTCGTTATGTGGAAGTTTGACTGTTTTTGTGCACTTCACATTACTAAAATAATGTATTAGCTTAATTGTCCAGTTTACCAAAACGGAGTGGTACAAAAGCACGATCAACATTAAGTAAGCCTAATAAGCTATATTTGAATAAACAAAAACAAATAAACTTAGTGACATTTTCAATTGAAAATATCTTTGCAAAAACTGCGTAGATAATAAATATATTTTTTAACAAATTTTAAAAAAATCTATTCTCAGTTATGTAACATCTTACATTATATAGATGAATACGTAGATTATTATTAGAGTTTGTAACACTATTAGTTTACACGAATATATGATTGCAAATCGGAAACCTTTAATTAAACAATCAATTAAGTACATTTATTTTCTATTCGTTTCTATTTTGCATTTATTTTCCATAAGTTGCATGCTTCCGTCGGTTAAATATTTACGATATGTATATAACTGAAACGAACTGCAGCGAAGTGATTTAAGTCCCAATAAAACGATTTCTAGAGCTATCATTCGACCATTCAAATTCATACGCCAAAACGTGCTAGAAATTGTTTCAAATGAAGCAGCTACAAATCATCTTAACTCCTCTCTTGTGGTTTGACTATTAGTTTCGCTCGAAATGATCGAGAGCTTTCGTATCTTTAAGCTTGTTACAGTTTAAATTATTGCGCGAAGGCATTGAAAATAAATCTTATCGTGTATTTCACTAAAATATTTTAGTGTAAATAACATAGTGTAAATAACATATGAACAGATATTTAACTCTTCGTTGGGCGCAAATGGCCTGAGAGGCCAGCAAAAAGAATTTTGTGTCAAATTAGTAATTTTTGTTGTTTTAGTGTAAGATTCATTTTGTTCATTAAACGAGTCTTTTTCATACAATTTCCTTTCTCTTTTACTGGTGTTTTGAATTGAAATTGTTTAAGGCAGCGTTTCTCAAACTGTGGGGTGCACCCCTCCTTTGGGGCTGTGACAATTCTACGAGGGGGCGCGAGCATATTGAAAAGTCGAAAACAAAATTTTATTTATTTAAATTCGTTTGTTTACCTTCAGTAACATTCTGACATAATAAAAAATAAAATACACATTTACACTGATATATTACACTTATATATGTATCAGTGCTACACAATGTATTTTATAATTAATTTAACCGTACAAAGTTATAAACAAGTTTAATAATTACCAGTGACCCCATGAACTTGTCATATATAAAATTATGTACAAAAATTATCACTTATCTTAATCACCTATTTCTGTATGTCAACATTATCTTTTTGGATCACTGTTGAGCTTTGGATTTTTAGAGTGTAGGTGAGTCGGGAAGTAGTCTCCACTTCCGATTAGAAGTGGAGACCCAAGGTTTAATCCCTTGCTAATATGTACTGCAGAAAATCGTCATCCGTCACCCCTGTATAGCAAAAAAAGCTGTTAACTAATATTATCACTTGGTACTGTTTGTAATTAATTCCTTAACTGCGTATTAAAAATTACATGATTCGCTGCCCAATGCCAACCGTTTTCCACATAGTCACGCGTATGCGATGTATTGGAAGAAAGGGGGGTAAGGAATAAAGAAGCAAATAATCTAAAATACGTAATTCCTTCGCAAACACTGTCATGTTCCTTTTGTTGCGTTTCAAAGCCTTCGGAATAATTTTATGGGTAGCAGTGCACAGAAAAGATCGTACTTCGGAAAGACGTATATATACGTCCCGGGAAATGAACGTTTTGGCTGAACGAGAAGTTTATATACGCCAGTTGTACTTAAGAGGTTAAAGTCGTATTCTAGCTTTAGCGTCAATGTATAGAATTATTAAGTATAGCATGAGAGGGGCGCGATGAAATTTTTGATTGAATATTGGGTCGCGAATATTGAAACTTTGAGAAGCACTGGCTTAAGGGGAGAGGGAAGTTAAAATATATCGGTGGCTTCACAGGCTTGGAACGCCTGATTATGTTTCATTCAGAGGTGTGCCCGATAAATAGTTACCAATTCACAATGAAATATTCTTACAATTTTTAACAGTTCCATAAATATATTTCTTTCATTTTTACCAAGGGCAGATTCTCATGCAGTATATTTCCTAATGTAAGCCGAAAGGGCATTTTTCCAATAAAAATTTAACTAAAATTCGAAACCCGCATATAAGCCGAATTAAAAAAGTATCTATTATTATCGAATAAGTTAAGTGGGGAAAATGGGATGTATATTTTCCTATTAAATTGCTCTAAAATGAAACTAACAACGATAGCTGGTATTCCATCTGGATCATATTTTCTCATTCCTTTGTTATTTTGTACACTATCAGTCTTTGTTTTTTGTTTTATTTTCTACTCCAATTTATTTCTTTGGAAAATTGGTAAAAAGATAAATTCATATACGGCAAGTGATCGAAGACCTATGGTTTTTTTACCTCGGAGAAAGCACTCGTCGCATGATAGATATGCGTTTAGACATCTCTATGAGTGAACGTAAATTTTAAGAGAATTATTCTAAATCTCAGATTCTGACACAAAT